>CM053791.1:808864788-809087288 GCA_028749045.1 Cupressus sempervirens | reverse complement strand
TTGTTGATAATTATTCTAGGATGATGACAATAATGTACTTGAAGGATAAATAGAAAGATTTTCAAAAATTCAAGTGGTATATATTTGGCTAGAGTTGAAAAAGAAACATGAAAGAATTTAAAATGTCTAAGGTCAAATAGATGAGGAGAATTGATCTCTAAGAACTTTGATTATAGTGCCTCTTGTGTTTGTAGTTTGTACCTTGTTTATTTTGATCTAAGAAATACTTGTTACTCATGTTATATTTATGTTTGAGATGACCCAAGGGTCAAATGTCATACTTTGATTTTAGTATTATAGATGTTAAATTAATATGTTGTTCAATTGATTATATTTGCATGATGATTCCATTTTGAGATGATAGTATATTTTATGATGATATCTGGTTATCCAGTATTTGGACATATCTCTGATTATGTTATATGTTGGATTTAATGTTATGGTTATTTACTTCATTCATACTTTGTTATGCTTTATGCAAACGTGAGTGATCTAAATGGATTATTTTAGTATAATTGAATAAATGGTTAAATTAGGCTATTTAATGCATTTATTGTTATGAATATGTTATTATATACAATTGCACTTGATCATGTGTTTTAGTGTCTAGGATATATATCCATGGTAGTGGCACATGGAGTTAGTGATTCAACTATTCATTTTTACTAATGTCGTCCCTATATGGTTGACATATCTTATTTAATTGTTTAAATTAAACCTTCCAGTGGCTTGATAAATCCAAACTTAATAGTATTATGTGACTAGACCTATGAATGTGTTTGTGAGTTTACATTGTCATGAAATTTGTTAAGGAATTTCTATGATTTTCGGTTTTTGGTCTTTATTTTAATTGATTTTAATTTTTGGTAGCTTTTCCATAAATAAATTCCAATTACTTGGAATAACCTATTTTCATTTAGGTGGATTTGAGGTTTAACTAGGTTACCTAGTTATTTACCCTAATCAATTATTCAATTGAAAATTGAATAAGTATCCAAAGAGGAAATTAATTGCTCACTTCTTACTTTTGGAAATTATAAATTTGAGAGATTTTTCCAAAATCCTCTTCTAGAGGATTACATTTCTATTTATTGTGAGAGCTACAAGTCTGTGATCTTCACAAGATCAGTCTTGTTGGATCCATCTCGAGGAGACCTTGCTTCGTTGCAACTTTTGGAAGTTTCCATGGGATATTCATTTTATCTGGATGATTCTCATTTTAGCCCTTTTGGCTATTAGGTAGGGCTCTCCCATTTTTTTGTTTCAGCTCTATTTCATCTTTGACTTCTGGTAGTTTGTTATGAGGCCGAGAACTAGCGTTCACCACTATTTTTAATTGTTGGTTTTTCTTAGTTGGTTGGGATGAACATTTTCCTAGTTTTTGGGATGAGAGTTTGGGGTTTCACATTGCCATTTTTGCACATGCTGTCCAAATTGGAATTTTATTAGATTTTTGTGGCTTTTGTGCCCAAAGAGAAAATGGGTTTTAATTATGAAGTTTTAAAGTTTTGAGGTTTTTAAACCTTGATTTGCATGTCACCTAACTTTCTCAAGTTTTCTTGGCATGATATTGGTCGAGGACTTGGATCATTTGTAGGATGTCAATTAGACCATTGTTGCACTTTTATATTGTATTCATATGTGTGCTACATATCTCCTCCTTAAATTGTTTTTGGTTGAGTGATATTTTACTTGTGTTCTCATACAATCCATGTGATGATGGTGGTGTACCACACACAAGCATGTGTGTGTGCATTTGTTGGGTGACTTGTAAGGCCTGATATCCCATGGTATTTTTGGGAGTTATGTTCATTTGGGGTTGGGTTAGGAATATGCATGCCTATAGGCACTCATCATTGGATGAGCATGGGTAGGGTAGGGTAGCACCATGGAGGGGGCTTCTATCTTGTAGCCTGGTGATCATTGTGCTAGAGGGTTGGTAGAGGAAGTTTTAATCAAGTGATAACTAAATAAAATATTGGGTGGTAATAAAACTAAGATAATAAAAGGACATAGTGTGAGAGCCTTATGTTGGGGAATTGAATTGTATGATATCTAGCTTGGGCTTCAAAATCCCAAGTGACTCTCCATGCAGTGAGTCCCTAGATAGTTATCCATTGAGTGTTTGACTAGGACTTGTAGTACTTGCATTGTCTCATGGTCTTGGTTTCAGTCATCTTACTATCTGGTGTGAGTGCTAGTCATAGATTTTTTGTTTATGTGTTTTGTGGTTGGATCATTATCTCCATTAGCATAACATGAATGAACTTGTGAGTTTCACATGGTTGGGAGGCGTAGCTACCTATACCATTGTTGGGGATTGGTGTATATAGATAGTCTATTGTTATAGTGTGACCATTACTTGATGTGCACTTGGTATATTTGGGATTCTAGAGTATGCTTCCTTGTGATTTATGTTTTCATTGGAATGCTTTGATATCATGTTAGATGATGTTAGTTTTTTGGATGAATTCCCTTATTATGATGTTTAGCATATGATTAGATGATGTGATTTTCTTAGTTGCAGTATCTATTTATTATTGGTTTAGCATGTTAAATTTCTTGTTCTTATGATGTTATTACATTTTACTAGTGACATCCTTATAAGACATCTTTAACTATCTAGTTGGTAGTTTGGGATGTTACACATGGAGGATGGTTAGGACCCTCAAGGTCTCATGATGCTATTATGGTTGGGAGGAACTGCACAAGTGTTTATTTTATTTTGTACATTGCAATGTTGCTTTCAGTACATTTCCATTATTGCTTTGGTTTAGATGGTTGAATGTAGTTTTGTCTTGTAGTTATTGTATTTGAGTGTCTAACCCTTAATTTGTGGACCCAGTACTCCTTGATGTGGAGAAATTATTTTCCCTATCTTCTTGTCTTGTGTTTATCTTGATTTTTGTTGTAAATCCTTGTGTGAGCTTGTACTCTCTCCTATGTGCGACTTGGCATTTCCTCATGCACAAGCTTACATTTCTTCACATGGTTCTTTATACTTCCTTAAACAAATCTTAGTACGAGTGCAATGTATTTTAGCCATTGGACAAGGTGTTTCCTCATGCAAGAGGGTATTTCCTTGTATGGCATGGTGTACTTCTTAATGCGAAGGGGTACTTCCTCATGCAAAACTGTCTGTTAGGATTTTCTTGCATGGAAAATAGGGGGCATCTCTACTATTTTTTGGGAAACACATTTTGGAAATTTGAGTACCTTTTAGGTTTGCTTGTATTTCTAGGCTTTGACAACTCAAATATTTTTAGGTTCTGTTGTCATCCTAGGATTCTATCTTTTGTTTGAGACTATTAGTTTGGTAGTGGCATTTGGAGATGCATTGGCTATTAGGATTGTGGTTAAGTCTTCCATTGTGATCTTTGTGATCCTCATACATTAAATTTCATGTGTATTCATACTTGTATATATATATATCTTGGATTTTATTTATCATTTTTCCAATGATCTCCAAGCGGGGCATTACATCTAGTATTAGAGCCCATGTTGTAACATTGGGATTTCTATGTCATGCTTCTACTAAGTGTTTTTTAGTATGTGTATTGTTATATTATGATTTCTATTTTGATATCTTATTGTGGTTCATGCTTGTGAGTATATGATTGTGATGTGTATTTCTAACCTTATCTTTTTGCTTCCATAGTGATGCCTCCTACACATAGACCTAGTGGTTGGGGTGGAAATAAAAAAAAAACCATGAAGAAGAGCACCGAGAGGACGAATGCTAGGTTGGATGGGGAAAACAAGGTAAAAATGATCAGGGTGGCATTGGGGCATTGATGCCCTTGCTTCAAGAGATCATAGCTCGATTGGGGCCTCGTATAGAGGAGAACCAACCCAACTAAGGTTAGGAAGAAGAATGTCATCATGGAGATTCCCACATGTTAGAGCATAGGGAAGAAGAGGAATGTGGTCGTGAGCATGAACTTTCTTATACAATTCCTGGTGGTAGAAGGAACTAATGGAGGGGTCATGGTAAGTATGATGATGACTTCACCTAGGTGGAGATGATGCAAGAACTCCAAAGGTCTAAACCACCACTATTTTATGGCCAAGGGACAAGGCTCAAGGCTGAGACTTGGTTACTGGATATAGGGTGTTTCTTTTCCTTATTACCCTATGGAAGAAATGTGAAGGCCTATTGTGCTATTACATAGTTTAGAGACCATGGATCCATTTGGTGGGATATGGAGAGTGAGAAGCTCCATATTGATGTGGCAGATCTCACTTGCAAGATCTTTGAGGAGAGGTTTAGGGAGAAATTCCTATCTGCATAGTAATGTGAAGCCCGTACTAATGAATTTCATGAGCTCAATAGAGAAGAAGTTTCTTGAATTAAGGTATTATTCAAGTTACTATCATGATGAATCACTCCTCACCCAACACTTTGTTAGGGGGCCTTAAGGACTTTATCATTGGAGATTTCCATGTTCACCAGCTGAGGATGCTTGTACTTTCCATAGAGAAGGAAAGAATTATTGAGAGAAATGTAGCTAGGGAGTTCAGTAGTAAATTAGGTTCTTAGAACCAAAGTGAAAAAAATTTAGGGTAGGATGTTCAATTTACTTAGTCCTCAGGAAGGGGCTAGGTGCAGTTAGTACCCTATAAGGGTGGATATCATCTTAAGAATAAAAAATGGTTTTGTTCAAAGGGTGGATAGAATTAAGGTGCCTTGGAGAAGAAAGGGGGTGACCAGAGCCATGGAAAAAGTCTTAGCAGGATTGCCCTTCTTAGAGTAGTCAATAAAACTTTAGCAAGGGAAGTGTGCCATACTCTAGTGCTACTCAGGGTGGTCTTGGAACTAGTTCCAACTTTGTAGGAAACTATTATTCTTGTGGCCAGCCTATTCATAAAGCATTGGGGTGTCCTATTAAGCCTTCTTCAAGACCTGGTATAGGTGCAACTAGATTAGAGCCTACTATGAAAGATGCAGGTAGAAGTCTTTGAGTCTTTGTGGTGGTTGATAATTGTCAAGCTAAGCATCAAGGTACCATAGTTAAGGCTATAGGTACGTTGCATGCTATTTCATCTTTAGTATTATTTGACTTAGGTGCTTCAAATTCTTTTATTTCATGATCTCTTGTTTAGTGAAGTGGGCTCGTGGTAGCAAATCAGGTTGATAGGTGGCAAGTTGAGCTAGCCATAGGATCCAAAGTGGTTGTAGACTCCTTGGTTAGTGGTTGTAGTTTGAATTTGGTTAGCTTCACCACCATAGTGGATCTTCACATCCCAACACTAGGATTGTATGGCATTGTGTTGGGCATGGATTGGTTAGCCACCCATCAAGTGAATATGGATTGCTATTGTAAGTCAATTTAATGTGCTAATAACATAGGTGGGCAAGTGGAACTTCTAGGGGTCTAGAGACTAGTCACACTTTGGATGATCTCAACTAATCAGCTAAAGTAGAGTGTGCGAAAGGGATGTTAGATGTTCATAGTTTATGTTAGCTATTTTGAGGAGGTCAAGAGTTATATGGTGACACTTGATGATCAACCACTCCATGAGTATGCATATTGTATGCGTGAAAATGTGGCCTATGCTAACACACACACTTCAACACGGTCCTTATTTACGGATTCATCGCAGAATGAACATTGAATTGTTCATCCAAAATTTGCCCTGCAAAGTGACCTGTTGCCTTCTATCTAAAGGGATTTTGCCTGTTAATATTTTTAGAATCGAGGTGTAGGAAACCAGACCCTCTAAGAATGAAGGATTTGACAATGGAATTAAGCTAAGAATGAGTATACAGATTAATCTAAGAAAATGAAAGATGCAATGTAATCTAAGAACAAATGAAGCAAACTAGATTAAGCAATGCATGATTAAACTAAAATGAGATTAAACTAAAAATGAGAATGTATGCAAGAAATGTAAGTAAATATGAGCATGAATTTCAACAGCAATTTGATAGCAAATCAATTCATCCTCCCCCAAATGAAGAGATGAGGGTCTCTTAAATAGAGTTCCCTGGAATTCATCAACGGTTGAGATCGATTCAAATCAACGGTCAGGATTGAAGATGAGTTTCAGTCATAAAGGTAGATTCCCAAGTTTAAAGGGAGTTAACAGACTTAATTTGAGATAAAAAGGAGTTAACTATTTTAATTTGAGTAGAAAAAGGAGTTAACTGTGTTAACTCATTTTTGATCAATAGTGAACTGGAAATTCCCCTTTTTTGAACTGAAGAGAGATTTTGTTGAGATAAATAAAATGAAATATGCTCTCATAATTACTTTTTCTATTTAATTAAGTAATCTTTAATTAATTAGAGACACTTTTGTTTAATTAAATAACTTCATTTAATTAATTAGGAATGTCTTCCCATTTAATTAAATAACTTTGTTTAATTATTTAGAAGTAAGTACTCCATTTAATTAAATAATTTATTTTAATTAATTAGAAATACCTTTCCCATTTAATTAAATAATTACATTTAAGTAATTAAGATAGGCGTATTTATTAAATTAAATAAATTTAATTCCATAGTACATTAGCCTTAGGATATAATTTAATTTAATTAAAGTATAAATACTTAATAATTAAATTAAATATTAATCAAGTAGGTTTAATGCAACTAATATGAGTACGTACTAGAGGAATTAAATAAGAAATATGATGAATGCAGATTAGGGTTTTTCTTCATCTGACAATTAAGTCAAGTAGCGAATAGCAGAATGAGAATTGCCTATTAGAATAGGACTTTGAAATTATCAGAAATATACTAGAATTGGTATAATGGCAATGAGCCAATTTTGGGGTATTACACATATGTGTTTCTTGATGAGATACTAGGTATGCCACCTCAATGTGACATTGATTTTTGGATCAATCTAATACCAAGAGTAGAGCTGATTTCATGAGCTCCTTATTACATGACTACTTAGGATTTGAGTGAGCTCAGATTGTAGTTGGAGGAATTGTTGGCCAAGGGCCATATTCATCCTCCATGGGTTGTACCAACCATCTTTATGAAGAAGAAAGAGAGATCATTGCATTTATTCATTAACTACTAGCAGTTTAATAAGGTGATGGTGAAGAAACGATATCCTTTGCCAAGGATTGATGGTTTGTTTGATCAGATGACGAGAGCATGAGTGTTCTCAAAAATTGATCTTAAGTTGAGATACCATTAGCTTTGTATTCAAGAGACTAATATTCATCAAAAAAATTTTGTACATGATATGGGCATTATGAGTTCACAGTTGTACCCTTTGGGATAACTAATGCAGCATTGGTGTTCATGGGTTTGATGCATGGAGTGTTTTTCATGTACCTTGATTAGTGTGTCATTGTATTCTTGGATGACATATTGATCTATTCAAAGATGATAGAGGAGAATGATGTCCATTTGTGCTAGGTGTTGCAATACTTGTGAGACCATTAGTTTTATGGAATCTTAGATTCTTCCAGTCAAAGGTGAAGTATTTGGGGCATATCATCACTGGTGATAGTATTGTAGTGGATTTGAAGAAAATATGAGCTATCATGGATTGGTTGGTACCCACTAATTTTTCTGAGGTTCATAGTTTCATGGGATTGGTAGGTTATTGCTATCACTTCATGAAGGATTTCTCATGTGTAGCTCATCCAATCACTTCTCTTGAGCAGAAAGGGAAGAAGTATGTTTGGTCAGACTAATGTGAGGCAACATTCATTACTCTTAAAGAGTGTTTGACAAGTGCGCCAGTACTTGAAGTGCCTAATCATATAGGTGATTTTATGGTTTACACAGATGCTTCATTGGAAGGTGTGGGTGTGGTGTTGATACAAGATGGTTGAGTAATTTCCTACACATCTAGAAAACTCAAGGACCATGAGCTCAACTACCCCACTCTTGGTTTAGAACTTGTGGCCATAGTGCATGCTCTTGTTTGTTGGAGGAATTCCCTTTTGGGAAATAGGTTTGAGTTACATAGTTATCATAGAAGCTTGCAATATATCTTTAGTCATCTGAACTTGAATGCATGACAATGTCATTGGATGGAATTCCTATGTGAATATGAATTTCATGTTCACTACATTAAAGGGAAAGAAAATGTCATTGTGGAGGTCTTGAGTAGGAGGTGACATGTGATATTAGTTTTGTCATTGGGAGGGTGTTTGAGAGGCCATATCTTGGAGGATTTACTTGGTGACACATGGTATCAGGAGGTGAGAGTGGAGATCAAGTCTAGATGTACCATTGAGGGGAGGTTTTTAAGTTAATTTCTTGAGTTTGATGAACTACTACGACACTTGGAGTAGATCTATGTACTAGTGTTAGGTGATCTTCATACTTTCATTTTGTTGAAAGTACATCGTGCATTGTATTTTGCACATCTCGATGTTAAGAAGATGCATTCCAACCTTAAATAGTTGTACTTTTGGGTAGGGATGAGGCACGATGTTGCTAATTTTATTTCTCGATGTCTCCAGTGCTAGAGAGTAAAGGTAGAGCATCAAAATCCGATGGGTTTTTTGCAACCATATACCATTTTAGAGTGGAAATGGGATACCATATCTATTGATTTCATTATAGGGTTGCTATATGTGGGAAATGTGGGCCTCTATCTTCACACACACTTCAACATGATCATTATCTAAAGAATCATCCCAGAATGAAAATGAGATTGTTCATCTAAAATAACCAATATGTCAATCTATTACCTCCTAACTAGAATGATTATGCTATTGCTCTTAGACTGAGAAACTAGCAATGAGACATCTAGAATGAAGGATTTTGTAAAGCTAAATGAGATGTAATATTAAGCTAGATGAGATGCAAGTATTAATATAAGAATAAGAAAGAACCATTAATCTAAATGAATGCATTTAAACTGCAAGAATAACAATGCTATGAATGTAAATGATTGAGTGATTAATTCAACATAAGTTTGATACTATCAATCATTAATCTCTGCAATGAGGAATTGAAGGCTTCTTAAATGGAATCCAAGAACTAATCAATGGTTGAGATCAAATTGAATGAATGGCTGAGATTTGAAGAATATTCAATTAGAATGGAAAGTTCCCTTATGAAAAGGGAGTTAACTAATTTTCTTTTGAGTGGAATAATGAGTTAATTGATTTAATTCCTTTTCTAATTTCAGTCCACTCAAAGTTTCCATTTTTGAATTGAAGAGAAGATTTGGAGAATATATCTAATTTAATAAAATAGAATATTACCTCATAAATGGATATCTTAATTAATTGAATAATAAAACTCAATAATTAAAATTAGGATATATCTTATTAAATCAAATACATTTAATTCCTTAATATGTATTTTAGCAAAAGGGGTAGATTTAATTTAACCAAAGTGCTAGGACTCATAATCAAATTAAATTTATTTATAGGTTTACCTTTGCTAATCATATTAGACTTAGGAATTAAATAGAGTATTTAATTAATGAAGATTAAATATTTTTTGCATTCGATACTTAAGTCAAGTAGCAATTATCAAAATCAGGATTGCTTAGTAAAATAGGACTTAGGATTGATAAAGTAGACTAGAATTGGTTTAGTATGGCAATGTGCCAATTTTGAGGTATTACATTTTCCCCTCTTTGAATAGATGTGTGAGAAATGCATTGATTCAAAGAAGTCAAAAGTATGAAGCATAGATCAAGAAATGAGATTGGTTCTAAAATTGATGATACAGAGACCAATTGATAAACTTTTTAAGGTGATCTCCAAAATGAAGCTTAACCTTAGGGAATCTAGATAGAACACCTAGATACTAAAATTGATAAGCTTTTTAAGGTTATATCTAGAATGAAGCTTAACCTTAGGGAATCCAAATAGAACACCTAGATACTAAAATTGATAAGTTTTTTAAGATTATCTCTAGAACGAAGCTTAATCTTAGAGAATCTAGATAGAACACCTAGATACTGATGTCGATAAGACTTTTAGGGTTATCTCCAGAATGAAGCTTAACCTTAGGGAATCCAAATAGAACACCTAGATACTGATGTCAATAAGATTTTTAGGGTTATCTCTAGAATGAAGCTTAACCTTAGGGAATCCAAATAGAACACCTAGATACCAAAATTGATAAGCTTTTTAAGGTTATCTCCATAACAAAGCTTACCCTTAGGGAAGCCAGATAGAACACCTAGATATCAATGTGAATAAGATTTTTAAGGTTATCTCCAAAATGAAACTTAACCTTAGGGAATCTAGATAGAACACCTAGATACCAAGATTGATAAGATTTTTAAGGTTATCTCCAGAATGAAGCTTAACCTTAGGGAATCCAAATAGAGATTGATAAGCTTTTAAAGGTTATTTCCAAAATGAATCTTAACCTTAAGGAATCTAGATAAAACACCTAGATACCAAGATTGATAGAAAAATTATTATCAAACTTTATAGAATTGTTCCTAGAACGAGACTCAATTCTCAATAGTTGAGGTTAGACTATCCCAATACCTGCCCATTAGAAGATGACAAGATTAATTGTGATTCATAGAATTATCCCCAGAATGAGGCTTAATCCTTAGGAGTTAGGGTTAGACTATCCCACTACCTATCCATTGAATAGTAATTAAAAGAAAGAGCTTAGAATTGTCCTCAGAATGAGGCTTAATTCTTAGGAAGGGTTAGGATTATCTCTAGAATGAAGCTTAACCCTTAGCAAGAATTTGGAATTATCTCTAGAATGAAGCTTAATTCCCTAGAGTCCAGATAGAACACCCAAATACTGGTCCATGATAGAGATAACAAGACCTATCATGAGTTGTAGAATCATCCCTAGAATGAGGCTTGATCCCTAGGAGTTAGGGTTAGACTATCTTGATACTTGTCCATCAAACTCTAACAAGAACTATTATAAGATTGATTAGCTAATTAGAAGATAAGATAGATGACATATGATCATAGATAGAGGGGACCAAGATGCCCCAAGTGATGAGATGTCTTGAGTAATAAGGACATAAGATTTAGATTGAGTTGAAGCTAGTTTTGAAAGATTCAATGACGTAATCAACCTGCCCCCTCAGGAGAGAAATCAAAAAATTACACACCAAAATATTGATGCAGAGCACTATAATGAAAGATACTGAAGAAATACAAGATTCTAAAGAATGTAAGATAGATCAAAAGAGTTTGAAGAAAATTTGGTGTCAATTAAGAGTGATTCTGAGACCTAAATGACTGAGTTTGACCAAAGTTGACCAAATTTGACTAGAGTTGACTTTTCCAAAAAAGTTGAAGATTTTAAGAAAATGTGATTTGAAAAGAATCCAAGATTCACAAAGTATTAGAAAAATGGACTGCACAAGCATTTGATTGCATTGGTCCCAAAATTTTAAAATGTAATTTTGAGCTATTTATGTGTATCAGATTTTGAATTTGATCCCCAAAATGGGTTCAGAGTAGCCAAATTAGCTAGAGGGGTGATTTTTGCACCAATTGGAGCACTTGAAAAAATTAGGTCAAAACCCATATAAGGGCCTAAAGGGTCATTTTGAATTCATTTGTGCTTTTATCTTTTGTAGAGAAGAGAGCTTTGAGGAGAAAGATGGTGGTCCCCATGTGTATGCATCGATTTGAGTGCTCCAAGTGACACAGTCGGCTGGCAAATTATGGACCTCCAATAAGTCATCGACAATCTCTCTTCACATTTCAAATTTCATGAATTTTGAGTCATTTTAGCATGTTTTTAGGGTGTTTTTAATTTTTTCACATTGGTTCTCACGTGAGGATGTCGTTCCTCATGTGACTCCAATTGCCTTTTGTGTGAGGAAGTACTAAGGAAATACTTCTTTTCCTAGTATTGTGGGTTTCTTCACATGGATGATACCCATCTCTTGCATGAAAAACCCTAAATAATGTAGTATTTTCACAAGTCATTTTGACCTTTCTCATGTGGGAATGTGTTTCCTAGTGCGAAAAAGTGCAGTCTCACGCTAGAAGATGAAATCTTGCATGAAAATTTGGTGTAATTTGCAAAATTTAATGGTTGAAATTTGATTTTATGTTGATATTTTCACTTTTGTTCATCGTTTTCACCTATCTAAGACTGATCATTTGCATGTTGTTTTCATGTGTGCAAGTTAGCTTTCCTATTGTTGGTCTTAGATCACATTATCTGCCTTACGAAGCCTTAATACAATAGTTAGATGATGCCAACATGGCACACATTGATGCCCTTGGCTTTTCATGTCTTTTTTAGATTCCTACATTGCTAGTGAATCGCAACCTATTGAAAACATTGGTTGAGTGTTTCTATTCAGAGATGAACACCTTCCATTTTCCCTAGGGAGAGATGACTATCACCCTAGAGGACATTTACAAGGTACTATAGATCCCATTCCATGGGCTACAGGTAGTATACAACATAGTGCCACAGACATGGATAACAAAATTGAGATCCATATTCCAGGAGGACCTCATTATGGGTAGAGCCATCACATGGGATGAGCTAGTGCATATGTACAAACCCACTCATAGGTTGGCAGTAGTATTGGGCATTTTTATTAGCTTCTTTTTGATGCTTTACAGAGGCCAACATGGACTTGAGTGTGGATGGGGTAGGATGTTGTAGTAGATGTTGGATGAGCTGGTGTGCTATGGATGGGGTTAGTGCATGCTCGCCCATATGTTCCATGAGATGCATGAGATCGTATATCATGAGAGTAAGAGCATGGATGTCAGGGTCTATGTTCTTCAGATGTGGGCATGGGAGCATGTGCCCATCACAAGACCCATTTTTGTAGATGAGAGATAGGATCTAGAGCCCTATATATGCAGATGTCAAGGATAGTTGACCAAAAATATTTGGGGAAGATTGAGCAGTGGAGAGGTTGGCTAGATGACCTAGTAGTAGTGGTGTGGCAATCATGAAGGGGGATAGAGGCATGGGATGATGTACCTGTAGAGTTGGGATACATGTTTGCATCTCGATCATTGATTTGTTGCTCCATGTAGGTCATTGAGAGATTCCCACTAACACAAGTTTGGTGACAATATGGTGGACTATAGGACATCTCATAGGAGTACTATTCATAAGCAAGATTTGGTACAGATCTGAATTGTGGGTGGTTTACGAGGTTAGACCAGGGTCATTCAATGATTGATGTGTAAATGATAGTGGTGACTTAGTGGGATTATATGCCAAATATAGTAGATGGTAGGATGAATCCAACATATCAACCACATTTTATGAGCCATCCTTTCCCATGATTTATAGACCTAGTGGGGATGGCTATACCCATATAGATAGTACGAGTACCATAGCCACCACTACAATAGCCACAATAGGAGAGGCCTAGATAGAAGAAATGATAGATTCCTATTCCTCCTTGACAGATGGGATTAGATCCAGATGTTGGTGGTAGCGAGACATGACATAGATGTCCTCATGGTGAGATGCGATCCCTAGGAGCAATCAGACGGGATACATAGAGGCTACACATAGAGGGGAAGCTAACCCAACAAGCATAGCAGATGATGGATGATGAGGAGATGCAAGATTAGCCTACTCCCAAGCCACAACATGGAGACACCCTAGCACAAACTTAGGATGCCCTCAGGAGATCCTGAGAGCGAGTGTGAACCATAAATCAATAGTTGGGAGAGATGCTAGTACAAGTTTCTATGAGAGCTACTAGGATATCAGAGTGGGATTGAGATATCTACAACTTATAAGAGTAGCTAGAATGAGAGGCTCATAGATTAGAGTAGAAAGAAGACAAGATTCAGCTACAGTTAGCTAGAGCAGCGTACTATTATGCAACATATGTTGTAGTAGTGCTAGATGAGGTAGAGTAGGTGCCCAAATTTTCCCAGTATACTAGAGAGTTAAGAGGCGAATGACCTCTAGTGAGACCAGATATGCCTCTCCCTCCTCCTCCTCCTCTAGTTGGAGGTTAGGAAGAAGGTAGAGTTAGCTTAATGTATGCCAATTTTTCTCTGGCTTTGTATCAATTGGTGTGCTAGCATCATTTGTATTATATTGGTATCACCAATGATTGAGTATTTTGCAGTTTTGTAGTGATGTAAATAGTTTACTTCACACACACACACACATATTATGAGATTTTTTATTCAAATATCTTTGCACGTGGCACCTTTTCCCTTTTATAGTTAGTTGTACATGAGATGTTTATGCTATGATTATGAATGAAAATTTGATATGATGTATGAATTTAGTGTAGATGAGATGAATTATAAAAGTATGTATGTGAAATGTAAAAAGTGAATGATCTAACATCTCATGTAGTGTTCCATTTTGTTGATAGTGATAGGTATCTCATGAAGATCAAAAGGACAAACCAAAGAATCGAACTCTTGTGCATGTTGGAATATTCAGATGGGAAGAGTACTTCTAAGAGGGGGGTGATTAGAAGTAACACACTTTAACCTTTTCAAATCTTTTAAAACAAATAACTAAAAGTAAAGTTCATACATGTAAACATATTAAACAAACATAAATTAAATGCATGCATCAATACACATAACACCAAAATTTTGTTAACCCAAAAACTCTCCAGGAATAAGAAGGTAAAATTGGGGTGGGGATGATACCCACAAAATCACTACAACAATAATTGTTTCACCACTTCTGATGGTCTACCCTGTGAAAGGCCTACCCTATTAAAAGTTTTACACTATGTCAATAGTGACCTAGTTAAAGGATTTAAAACACTTTACATGAAGTGTCACCCAGTTAAAGGATTTAGTCACCTCTTCAAAGGCTCTACACAATAGTTATTAAGCTAACCTATCATCATAGGATTTTTACTATCTAATACAATTGCTAGAGAGTATTAGAAATCTTTGACCTGATTGCTTACAATCTTCAATTGCTGATTTCAGGCACTTGACTATTCATTTTGATGTGATCCTTTCTTGATCTAATATCTGTTTGTATCCCTTGATTTGTTCTAATAAATTGGATATGTAATTGCTACTCAATTCACTAAGTCTATGATGCCCCTACTGTTTTCCCTATTTTGCAATTCTGCTATCTGCTTAGCAACTTCCTTAACTTCAATTCAGCAACATGAAATCGTGGGATCTAAGCCTTCTTATAAAGACTTCATAGACTTAGGGTTAGGTATGGATCTATGATCCATATTTCTATGATCCATATTGAATCTTGAATTCTTGCTCATTTCTTGTACTTTTCTCATTGGTTGCATGCCTTCTCCATTTTTCTTATTGGTTGCATGCTAATTGCATAGGAAATATAAAAGATTCATTCTTATCCTTATTATCCTTCTAAATCCCTCTATGTTAGCTCAAAAAATGATTTACATCTAAGTTTGTGAAGGCACAAACTCATATGTTGATTCTATGTTACTTAGAACATACTGGACTACTGATGCTTGGCACATATTTGATCCTAGTTTGCTCGACACCTATTACATTTTGTCTTGCTTGGCACCTATATAGTTCTGGCTCACTTGGCACATGAAGCATTCTGACTTGCTTAGCATGAACTATGACTTGACACCTATATATCACTCAACACCTATATAATGCTTGGCACCTAAAGTCACTCGGCACCTATTGGAATTCTAGCTCAGCATATATTGTAGCTCAGCATACATAGTTTACTTGGCTTAAATGTAGAAAGTGGTTGTGTGTTGATACCCAAATCTCAAAACCAAACTGAGACCAATAGTTTAGTTGTGAAGAAATGTGATACTTTGAAGAAACCAACAATCCCTCATCACAAAAGATGTAAGTAAATTAGTGATCGAACCATGTACTTATGCAATGCATCCCTATGCTAGATGCAACCGTAAGTCTAGTTACTAAGCTTCAAAAATTATCATCACTGAACATTTAGCTAAATCCCAATTGTCATACAATTCCCACTAACATTGCAATCATAGGAATATGAATATGACATATGTTTTAGTTTTTTCAGGATTAAATGTAAGCATATGAGGCACAAGAAGCCAAAATTACTAGGACATTTGTCCCTTTTGATGTAGCAAGCTAACATAAGCATCAGAGCATAAATGCTAGGATGAACATAATGGTTCTTACATAAAGACACACTAGTTACACAAGAGATCCTTCTCATTCTAATTAATTAGTAAGTATTCTATCCACAATGACCCTTGCGTTTGTAACCTAAGACAAAGTTATGCTAAGCATACTCACAATGACCTATACATTCACTTAGTAGGACAAGTATCATTATTTACTGTAGCATAGAGAATTCACTCAAATAAGCAAGGAAAAGAAAAAACCTCATAGATTTATCCATATAAAAGGAGTCGAGGTACACATGACCATCCAATATGGGATAGAGGCTCTTATAGTGGACACCTCTTTTATACAGATGCTTCAGATCATTGGAAGTAGACCATCAAATAGAAAGAAAGGAAAAGATCATTCCCCCAGTCCTCACTTCTATAGTTGAAAGAGACAACATCAAGATGGTCAAAGAGACATGAAAAAATGAAAGCAAAACAAACAAAGAAAAGTCGAGCATATCCCAAACAAGTTCAATGTTTTTAGTTCTATTTTTGTGTTATAGGATTGATGTCAAGTTTCAATGTTCAAAACATATATGAAGGAAATCTCTTTAGTAGGGTGACAATAGTAGAAAAATGTAGTTAGAACAATTGGTAACTGAAGTCAAAGAGGAATCTTAGGAAGAAGAACCTTAGTAGGAAACTAAGTGACAATAGATAGACACAGTCAGACCAATCGATGACTAAGATGAAAGAGATCTTCTTCAAGAGGAATCTTGGGATTGAAACTAGCGATAATAGGTAGACATAGTTAGAAAAATTGGTGACTTACATGAGAGATCTTTTTTGAGAGAAATTTGAAAAGTGACACAAGAAACAGTAGGAAAATATAGTTAGAACAACTGGTGATTGACATGAAAGAGATCTTCTTCAACAGGAATCTCAAAAGTGACACAAGAAATAGTAGGAAGATGCAGTTAGAAGAATTGGTGATTGATGTGAGAGAGATTTTCCATGAGAGGAATCTCAAAAGTGACACAAGTAATAGTAGGTAGATTTAGTTAGAATACCTAGTGACTAACATGAAAGAAATTCTAAGACACTATAGGGTGTTGTACCAAAGTCTGTGACAAGATTCAATCCATGGATGCATGAGAAAAAGTAGCAAACTAAAGCAAGAAAAAAACTATACAAAAGCCAAAAGATGTGTTGCAAGATGTAGCATTTGAAAGAAGAGATGCCTGGTTACCAGGTTTTCACCTTCTTGGTAGAGATTATTTTTTTGCTACCATGATGCCTATTTGCCAAGTTTTCATCAATGACACTTTTCTTGTTTTTCAATTTTTTTGTATTTTTTGTATTTTTGAGTTTTGCAATTTTTTGTTATTACTAAGGTTCCTATTTCTAGGTTTTCACTAAGGTGATTTTTTTTCAGGACATTTAAGTATATACAAAGATCTTTTGAAATTAGATCAGTTATAGAACTACATTAGATGGAGAGTGTTGATAGGCTCCTTGAGCACCTCTCCCTCGGCTGTAGAAAGTTGGTAAGCACTAGATCCAAATGTTGTAGTAACTATATAGGAACCAACCTAATTTTTTTTGAACTTCCCTTTCTACACCCATTGTTTCTAATTCCTAGGGTTTTCTCTTAGGATGAGATCACCTAGTTGGAAGTCATGTGGCTTAACTTTCCTATTGTAGCTTCTAGACATACGTTGCTAATAAGCTCAAAGATGATAGCACGCCACTTGTTGACATTTATCTAACAAATCTAACTCTTAAAGCTAAGACATTCTATGGTCATCATTAGTAATGAGGCCCTTCATGGAAATTCTCAAAGTAGGAATCTCAACCTCAATTAGAAGCACAACATCCACTCCATACACCAAAGAAAAGAGTATTTTACCTGTTGGAGTTCTGATACTTGTTCTGTAAGCCCATAAAGCCAAATTAATCTAAAGGTGCCAGTCCCTTCTAGATATCTTTACTATGTGATGCAATATTTTAAGGATTTCCTTGTTGGAAGTTTCCACTTGGCCATTACCTTGGGGGTAGTAAATAGAAGACCAATGCCGTTTGATTCTAAACTTTTTGCACAACTCCTTGAGATCTTTGTTTTTAAACTATCCTCCATTGTTAGTAATGATGGAGGAAGGTACACCATACTTGCATATGATCTAATTCATAATGAAAAGAGCTATAGTTTTTCCATTTTCTATAGAGAGAGGGACTACCTCTACCCATTTCGTGAAGTAGTCTATAGCTATAATGATGAACTTGTGTCCATTTGAAGAGGATAGGTGAATCCAATGAACAAGATGAAAGGACTATTTTTGAAATGGCCATAGTGTAATAGATGGAATTAGATCCTTTATTGGAATGTGAATCATATTTCCATGGAGTTGGCATTTTTTTTAGGACTTGGTGTATTTACTCGTCTCTTGCTCCATATTTGACCAATAGTAACCAACTCTAATAAGTTTACAAAATAGAGTCAAGTTGTTAGAGTGAGATCCACAAATGCCCTCATGTGCATCAATTAATGCATATTTGGACTCATTAGGTTCTAGACACCTAATGAATTTTCTATCGAGACCTCTCCTAAACAAGTCATTAGTAATAATAATATACCATGAAGCATTATAGATAAACTGACATTTTTTATTCTGAGTTAGATTGTCCAATTTTTTTGGTCACACAGATAAGTATATATGGTAGTAGTGGGATGAGTCATTTCTAACAATAGAATAGATCATCTAAGATTCAAGGGAATTATAGGTAGGATTGAGTAACATTTCCACTAAAAACTCGTGTCAAAGATCATTCTCTAGCATCTATAACATGGAAGCAAGAGTAGCCATTACATTAGCCACTTTGTTATCTACCCAAGGGACTTGTTGGAAAGTGATATGAGAAAAGTATTTCTTTAGGTCATCCACCATGCATTTTTAAGGGATCAATTTCTCATCCTTCATCTAATATACATCGTTGACTTGATTGATTATGAGCTATGAATCACCAAATATGTTTAATTCATCCACTCTCCATTCAATTGTGTTTCACAGATATTAAAAATTGCTCTAAATTTTCAAAAACAAATCCTCATCATGTCAAACTATGGTTATTACTTGGATGCACCTTTTTTTAAAGGTTAAAATGATTACTTCTCCTTGACTTTTTAGGAATTTTTGCCTATAAAATATCTTTGGTTTGTTCCTATTGTCATCCAACACTTCAATTTTTTGAAATCCAATTCCTGAGTCTCAAGTTATCAAAGGTTAATGAAGTCTCCCAAAATACATGTTTCATCTAAAAATCTTAACCTCTCCATCAAAAAGGTTAAGGTAAGTTCCTAAAATGCATATTTCCTTCCTAATCATTAACCATTAACCTCATCTAAAATAAGAGTTAAGGTTCGGGGTTCAAAACATGTATTTTATTGTAAAATCTTAACCTCTCCATTGAAAAAGTTAAGATAAATTTACAAAACATGTATTTTCCACCCAATCATTAACCTTAACCTTTCATCCAAAAAGGTTAAGGTTAGAGGCTTAAAATACATGTTTCAGAGACAATTATTAACCTGGTGAAGGATTGTGTATGTGAATGGTTAATGATCAGTGATAATGAAAACTTATATATAAGTGAGAAAGGAGATATTTCTACAAAATTGAGCATCTCATTTCTCATGCATACCAAAGTATGAAAGCAATGAAACAATGCAATTTGTAGGTCTCTACATCTATTGAAGAGAAAGCACACTATGATGGGTTGATAGAATTTTTTATTGACCAATCTAACCATAGAGAAGGCATGTAATTTGTTTAACTAAGATTTTATTCTCTTCCAATCTAGAGTAATTATAATGGTGGTGGATAGAAAAATAAAGAGACATGTTAATTGTTTGATAGAATGTTTATTGATCAGACCAACCATGGACAAGATGCAATAATTTAATGGAAAAGACAAAATGTGTATGCAATGCAAAAGGAATGAGAATGAGTGCACAAATTCCTTGACATAATGCCTCTTTTAGATAACCATTATGTGCACAAGTGGAGAAATTGATAGTCTCATAAAAATTATCTAATAAGATATGTCATTGAGCGATTTATAAAAATGTGTAATAGGAACTATCATATAATACCAAGGAAGAGTGATTTATAAACAAATGTTCTATATTTTAAAAAGGTCAATGACTCAACACACATATCAAATGTAAGGTTCTAATTTCTTGATCATGTAGCAAGATGATCTCACACAATGTTGGCTTGCTCAAGCGTGAGCCATAAACCAATATTTTGGCATCTTCTGAAAAAAAGAAAATATTTCATGACTCCTTACCAAGAGTATATAGCACAGAAGCATAGAAATTCATGCAAACTATTTGAAAAAACACTTCACCCTAGGTTGTAGTGCATTTAGTGGTGCTAGTGGGTTGATCTCTCATGATCGGTGCAAACAAAATGTTTAGAAAAAATATTAAGTTCTTGTGATGGTGAAGCATGCTTTGAATATGGACATGTATTAAATTCCATATTTGATGATACTCTAGATCTACACCTCATGACATGTTTAGTAGTGTTCAAAGATTGAGTTCCAGTGACTGGGTCAGTCAGCATTAGAAGAGATGTTGTAGCTACTATGATGAAAGAAGCATCAAGCATTTTTTTTTTGATACCATACCTACAAGAAATCACAACTCATGAGCATTAAAGATGTTTAGATAAAAATTTACATGTATACCTATGAAGTTTTTGAAGAAATACCATTGGGAGTGTGCCACATTTGATCAACAAAATTTCCAATTAGGGTGCTACACCTTAGATCCTACTAATATTAAATTAAAATCATCAAATTAAAATAATATTTGTATTTGATTTCTCCTTTACCAAGACAAGACTTCAAATGGATAAGTGATGTTATTCATACAAATCATCAGAATAGTGCCTAGATTGATCTTCACACTACAACTCTAGTATCTAGCCATGATAGTTATAGAAGACCCACACCATTATCATGAAAAATGAGATGATGGGATCGATCTATCGATGAGTATGAATGGAGTATAAGCACATCTTCCAATGATAATATTTTGAAGATTTAGATTTCAAGCCATGGAGAGAGGAGGAGAAATAAGAGGTAGCACATCTCGGTTGGTGAGGTCTAATGAAGCATGT
Source organism: Cupressus sempervirens (assembly GCA_028749045.1). Taxonomy (NCBI): domain Eukaryota; kingdom Viridiplantae; phylum Streptophyta; class Pinopsida; order Cupressales; family Cupressaceae; genus Cupressus; species Cupressus sempervirens. The sequence goes on along the minus strand of CM053791.1, from coordinate 809,066,167 downwards.
CTAGAATACATACCTTGTTGTTTAGACTGCACAACAACCTAATAGAAGTAGTTCACAAGTACGTGGAAAGAGTTTTGGTCAAATAGAAAGGAGAAATTCTTCCCAAATAAAGAGCAATATAATGGTGTCTCTTGGATATTCTTGTAATTCCAACCAGAATAGGGAAATGTGATTGAGTATGTTGATCTATTTTATCAAATTCTTATGTAAAGTATGCCACAGAAATCATCAAGGTTTAGATGGAAGTCTAGAGTGAGATATCAACATAAAATTAAGGCATAAATTAATTTTGCAAGGATATAGCCATATAAAGTGGAATGTTAAAATCAAGAATAGAAGGACGTGCTCAATTTCATTCTTCTTGAACTTTTTAAGTTCAAGAGGAGAAGATCAGATGGATACCATCAAAGATCAATCATTCACATTCTTTTCAAAAATTTTGAGTTTCAAGTCACATTGGTTAATTTTTTCAAAGTTAATTAACCTTTCATAAATCACATATTTGGGAAGTAGTTATTAACTATGAGAGAGTAGTTCTTAACTTCTAACTCTATAAAAGGGATGAGTTTGGCTTTATAAAGGGACTTTTTGGACATTTGAATAGGAGAAGACTTAGGTTAGAATTTTAGTGATAAGATAATATTTGGAAAGTGTGTAAATTTTTTATCTTTGTAATTGAAAATTCCTCTTAGGTTCTTGGTGAAAGAAAATAAAGTAAAATGTTATTTGAGTTCTCTTCTTTCAAAATCTAAATTGTTAAAAATATTGATTCTCTTTGTAGTGATCATTTTCCTGGTATTGTGTAGATGTTTATGAATCTTTGAATCAACATTATGTTACTGGTAATTCTCAAGCATAGATCTTGATTATTGTTATTAGTGATTTAAGCTAGTACAAGAAAGCTTTGAAGTTGTGTGATGCATTCGTCATCAATGGCTTTCTATTGATATTTTAAAATTTTATTTCATCTTTATTTGAAAAACTTCAAAATTATATCATATGAGGGAGCTACCCCTCTAAACATAGACAAAGGTTGCATATCAAGGGCCTATCCAAATATTGTGAATAGTTTGCCACATACACTCTGTTGGGCTATTTTCAAGTGACAAATCTATTTTCCAAAAAACTACAATCTTCATGGCATTATTTAGGGCTTCATATTCTACAGTATTGTTTGTACAAGGAAACATGATCTTGTACACCTTAGGCAGTGAATACCACTATGGTGTTATGAAAAATAGCACAGCAATGGATCCCTATTTTTTGAAGGAAATATCAAAGAACATCACCTAAGTTTGGTGTGTTCACATGAAAATTGATTCATTAGGAAAGTCAATGTTCAGTGGAAGAAGACTCTGCATTGGTGCTTCTGCTAATTGATCAATGATTGCTAGTCCTTTGATCGCCTTTCTCTCAACATATTGAATTCCAAACTCACTTAATATCATGACCTAATTAGCTAATCATTCTATTAAAGATGACTTGTTGAGTAAGTATTTTAGTGCATCTATTTTAGCAACTAGCTACATAGTGTGAGAGAGCATGTATTGTCTCAACTTTTGGGAAGCAAAGATGACTGCCAAGCAAGCTTTCTCAATGATACTATAATTCATTTCATAAGAAATCAGCATGTGCCTTAGATAGTAGATAGATATTTCCTTGTTATTATTATCCTCTTAAGCTAGTAAGATACCAAGAGATGACTCTATTGCTGAGATGTACAAAATGAGAGGCTTCTTGTAGATAGGAGGCATAAGAATTGACAAATTAGAAAGGTATTGTTTTATTTGTGTTAGGCTCTGATCACAATCTTGGCTCCAATTATATTTCACACCTTTATGTAAAGTCTTAGTAAAAGGTTGTGATCTATTTGTGAGCTATGAGATGAATCTATAAATGGATTGGAAGTCTTCCTTGTAAGCCCCTCATCTAACTGATATTGCAAGGTGGAGGCATGTCCATGATTGCTTGAACTTTCTCTAGATCAACCTCGATTCCTTTTGTAGGGACAATGTAGCTAAGTAGTTTCCCAAAAGTTATTCCAAATGAACATTTCTTGGGGTTGAGTCTTAGAACGAATTTCTCCTTACGATCTAGGATAGGTCCCAAATCTTGAAGGTGGGTATTTCATTTTGTGCTCTTAACCAAAGTGTTGGTGTAAATAAGTATTTACTATTTACACTTAAGTTTACTTAGGTTAATGCATTATTTTATTATTTTATTTTATGAGACACTTAGGATTTTTCACATATTTTTGAGTTTTCATGTTGACAACACAAAATTACACAACTCTATTTTAGCACATGGTGTCTACAACACCGATTTGCATATCACACCCTTGTAGGCTTATCCTCTCATCACTACACTTACTTCAATGCTTAATGGAGGATAACCCATATCTGGTGGACATGTGCATGATTGTATGAATTATCATGATGCTGATTACAAGGCATTCTAGATGTATCTCAGAGGCCTTTATATACATGCACTCCTACTGTACCTCACAATGCATATTGAATGAACCTATCATCATTTTGATCATACTCTCTCTTTCTAGTCTATAGTTGTGCCTATGTTTGATTTCCTAGTTACTAGGTGAATTTTTCTCTTAGGCAAATTCTTACATGGTATCAAAGCTTGGAGATTTTCTCATCACATAGCCGTTTGAGGCCATTGTTGCTTCAACACCTCAACTCGAATTTGGAGTATTGCAGAAATTGGGAGCATCTAGAGCCAGATTCGACCTTGCCATTGTGTGTAGAATGTTGATAGGGTGAAAATTGACTATAAACATGGCTACCTTGGCCCAAAGTTGACCATAAGGAAAAATGTCTTTGCAAATCAAAACCGAAAGGCCCCGATTTGCAGTTTGGGTATGGTCATTTTTTCTAGATATAATTAATTTTTGAATTTGCATTTTTTATTTATATATTATTTTCATCAATATTTGTGAATTTTTTTTTCCCTTTGGGAACCCAAAAAAGATTTTTTTTAGCAGATTTAGGTAGTGACACCCTGACTTTGCCATTTGGAGGAATATTTTTTTCCTACGTTGTAGAACAACTTTAGGTGGATCACAATATATATCTGCAAGCATAATCCATTATCAATAGCAGGAAGCTATACGCCTCTTTCTGGTAGACAAGGCATCACCTATGAGTATTCCTACACATTAGGGGAGAATCCAATCGGACCTACCTTCCCCTACACTACTTGATTTATTTAAGAGTGCGGTGGACTATGTTTTAAAGTGCTGTGATGTTCATCCCACACATGATGTGAGATTAAATGCCACAACTCCCACTCGCAGACTTCAAAAACTCTGGCATTGCTTTTACATTTTTTGGCCCAGATAGAACATGATTTTCTCTTTGGAGAGTGTGATGATTCCTGGCACATGGTAATAGATTTTGGCATGATTAAAACCACTAGCAGTGACAATTTTTTGGCACCTGCAGGTGGAGTTTTCTGGGCCCATTTGGTGATTTAGACATCGCCTCTGGCCACTGCATTGAATTTTGCAGCATCAATCTGTGAAACACAACACTATCTTTTCATTTCTGGCCTTTCACATTAAAAGCTCAATGAACGAAAAAGTTTCCCACCCTGCACTATTCGACAACTGTTGCACGTTTCCAACAATTTCTTGGTGACTGTTTATTCACTGGAAACCCAAATAGAGCTTTTTGAGGGATAGAGGAGCCTTCTTGTGTAAGTTAAATGCCACCACATAGCACCAAACTGTACGCTACCATAGGCCACATGGATGACCCGCCCACATCTAGACATGCATTCTTAATTCAACGAATCCCTAACCACCATGTGTCACTTATTGACACACCTATGACAGGTCCATGTGGAGTCCACATAAGACTCTAATGTACTACCAACTATGATTACCACATCACACATTTTTGTACAGGCTACACAATGCCACATCACCCATCTGTACAGTATGGATGCCCAGTCAGCTTGACACGTCAGTAGGGGGCCTATTTTTTTCTGACATCAGCTAGTCACTAGGTTGAATTTGATGGCCGTTTGACTGTCAAACCTAGACATTTTTCAATTATTATGATGACCATTTGACTGTCAAATTTAAACCATCAGTTTTCCTTCCAGACCCCTCTCTAGATTACTTTTCAATTTTGCAGCCTGGCTTTGCGAGCCCATAACTTGGACACCTAGACTCTGATTCAGGTGTAATTTTTTTTGAAATTGGGTAGAATTTCCTAAATTTTCTAATGGTAGAATTTTTTTCTAGTTTTGGTGCAAGGATTTTGTAGAAATTGCATTTTTTGGCAATTGCGCCTGCATAATCCTACATTTTGCAACTTCAAATGCTCGGTACAGGCACATCTGGTCACTTTTTTAGGTTCCATTTTTTTTGAAAGTGCATTAATTTTTGTCTACTTTCTAGATCCATAGTCAAATTCTAGGGTTGTGTGGATCAAAATATAACTTTTAGGATTAGGGCTTTTTCTGCATTATAAATCTTTGATTACTTTTCAAAATTGTTGTTCATCTGAGCTACAATGCTTAGTGATAGATTTGGGCCTCATAAGGTAGTTGTAAAGGAAAAATAAAAAAGTCCACTTTGTTCATTTTGACAAGTGGCCGATTGTACATAGACTACTTATAAAGTGCCAAAAGCATCTTTTTTTGGGGGATCTTTTGATTGAGTGAAAAGGGGGGGTTGTGTACTATGTTTTTGTGTCTCTCTATTGTGCTCTTTTCCTTTTTTACATCATGGGTTTTAAATGTCCTCCTCTAACTTCATGCAACTATTCTACATGGAAAGATATTGCTTGGAGTGGATTAATGAAAAAAGGATATAGTCTTTATGTTGATGGCACTTTACTAAACCTACTGATGCTAAAGAACTCATTGAATGGAAAAGACAAGACCATCAAGCTTTAGGAGCTATCAAGATTTGTGTTAATACATATCTCTTCTTTCAAATTGCTAGTTGTACAGAATCCAAGCAGCTTGGGATAAACTTAAATCATTATATGGTAAGGTGGATGAAGAAAAGGGATTTTAGATTGAGGATGATCTACTTCTCTTGGATATAAGAAACTTTGACACAATTTAGGATTACATCACCAAAGAAAATGAGTATACGACACTTCTAAAAGGTTGTAGAAATCCCATGAAGGATGAAAAGTTGATTCATCACATCTTGAAGAGGCCACCTTCAGAGTATGCTTCCTTTGTTTCAAATTTTAATACTCATAGGTTGACCATGGGATTTTCTTACCAGAAGCCTTCATTTGATGCATTCACAGAGATGTTCATTGTTGAACAATCTCACTTGATGGATTTAGGACTTCTCAATTCATCAAAAACCAAAGCCTTGGTGGCTAGTGATGAGCACCAATCAAGTCAAGGAGGGAAAAGTAACAAGAAGAAGAAGAAGTAGTGGAAGTAGAAAACACAATCTAAGACACAAAAATTTATGGGGACACAACCCAAGCACAAAATGGACACAACAGGAAAGGGAAAATTTTATTAACTGTAAAAATATGCTAGTACACTTAGTGCAGAGAAACAAACTCCAAAACATTCCCTATGGGCTTAAAATAGCATAAATTTGGAGATAATTTCTTCTCCCAGTACCTTGTCTCAAACTCCACTCTGAACTGCCTTTTACAATTCTAGAAATGTTCTTAAATAGACCCTAGAGGGTTACGGATTAGGAATACATTCTAGAAAGTGCTAGTTGGCATCCACCAACCAAATAGAAGGCTCTAGAAGTCACATTAGAAGTCAGAAAAAAATTAGAAGAATCCAAAAATGGTAACTAAACTTTCGGGAGGCATAACTTTTGAACCGTAGCTCTGATTGACGAACTATTTACATTTTCAGAAAGCTCTCGAAGCGCTCTATAGCCCTATGGACCAGCTTTTCTCATCCCTCATTTTTGGCCCTGTTTGAGGTCATTTAATGCCCCTAACCTGACTTTGAAGTATTCTTAAGAGGTCTCCAAAAATTGAAAAACTGCAATAACTTTCAAGTTGTGGGGCCTTTTGACCTGGTTTTTTTTTTGGAATGCTCTAAATTACAATGACAATCATATGACCAATTTAAACCTTCTAGTTCACCAAAATGATGGCTCAATTACATAGTCCTATTTTTTTTGGCATTTACACGTATCCCACGGTCCTCAAATACTCTATCCTAGAACACTGATAGTGGAACTGTGAGAGTTGGAACCTTTATTTGACCAAAATGGGTATTAAAAAATGAAAACATATGAAATAAAAACTAAGTCTAAGTACATTTTTTGGGTGACATAGGATTTACCTTATACCTCTAGATGCTCCTACATCAGACACCTAGGGTAGATTGAAAAGTGACCCTGTCACTTTACGAATGGTAGAGGAAATCCCAAATGGGAAACCTCAGCTGTTGATACCCAAGTTGAGTCCTCTATCGACCACCCTTTCCACTTGACCAAATACTCTTCATACTACCTATTTCTGGTGCTCCTACCCACATGACTATCCAGAATCTCTTCTATCTCCTCCTTCTTAGAAGCAAGAATTGGACATGGCTCTAACATCAGCTCCGCATCTGCACCATCATCATGATACTCTGTTAAGCCTGCAATGTTGAAAATAGGAGAAATGTGAATTCCATCTGGCAACTCTACTTCATATGCATTTCCTGAGTCATGTTTCTTCAAAATTTTGCAAGGGCCAAATTTCTTCATCTTCAGCTTGTTGTAAGTACCGGCTAGAAATCTTTCTTTTCTTAAGTGTACCATGACTAGATCCCCTACTTGGAATTCCTTATGTCTTCTCCTTTGATTAGCCCTAGCTTTATACTCTAGATTCATCTTGGTAATGTGCACCTGAACCTCCTCATGTAGATGCTTGATATGTTCAGCAAATTCTTCAGCTTCAGCACTTGTCCTCTCTCCTTGCTCTATCTTCCTCAATTCTGGTGCAGTCCTTGGGCTACTTCCATATACAATTTGGAATGGTGATCTACTGGTACTCCTTTTTATAGAGTTATTGTAAGCAAACTCTCCTTGTGGTAGAATCAAATCCCACCCCTTGGGCTTATCCCCAACTAAACATCTTAGCAAATTGCCTAGACTTCTATTTACCACTTCTATTTGGCTGTCTATCTGCGGGTGATGTGTGGAACTGAATTTCAAGTCTGTTCTCAACTTTTTCCACAATGTTCTCTAGAAATACAACACAAATTTAGTATCTCTATCAGAAACTATACTCCTTGAAAGACCATGTAGTCTTACCACCTCTCTGAAAAACAAGTTTGCAATATGGACAGCATCATGAGTTTTGTGACATGGAATGAAATGTGCCATTTTGGAGAACCTATCAACTACCACAAATACTGAGTCATTACCCCTTTGTGTCCTTGGCAATCCAAGAAAAAAATCCATACTTATGTCCTCCAATGGCTTTGATGGGATAGACAATGGCTGATACAGTCTAGTATTGTGACTAAATCCCTTGGCCACTTGACAAACCTGACAATTTTGTACAAACTACTTCACATCTTGTGAAATCTGAGGCCAAAAATAATGTTATTTGAGAATGGCAATGGTCTTATCTCAACCAAAATGTCCTACCATCCCTCCACTGTGTTTCTCTTTAATCAGATTTTCCCTCATGGAACTCCTTGGAATTCATAATTGACTACCCTTGAATAACATACCATCCTAAATCAGATAGTCTAGCCACTTAGTTCTATCTACAACAATAGGCTCTTTACAAGCTTTCCACGCTTCAGCAAAATCAGGATCCTCAGGGTACAAATTCTTGAGTTCATCAAACCCAACTACTTCAACCTACACTACTGTAAGCAACAATTGTCTCCTACTTAGTGCATCTGCAACCCTATTAGATTTTCCACTTCTATGCTTCAACACAAATGTATAGCTCTGCAAGAACTCTACCCACTTTATGTGCCTCTGATTCAATTTACCTTGGCTATTTAGGTACTATAATGCCTGATGATCAGTATACAAAACAAATTCCTTTGGCAACAAATAATGCCTCCATTTCTTTAAGGCTTGAACTATTGCATAGAACTCTTGATTATAAACAAAATACTTCTTTTTCACATCATTCAATTTTTCACTAAAATATGCAATAGGCTTACCTTCTTGGCTTAATATAGCCCCAATAGCGCTGCCACTAGCATCATAATCCACCTGGAACACCTTTCTAAAATTTGGAAGTTCCAACATAGGTTGTTCTATCACCTTCTTCTTTAGCAATTCAAAACTTCTTGCAGCTATCACAGTCCATTCGAACTCTTTTATATCCTCTCTTATTGTGTCAGTCAGGGGTGCACATATGCCATTGAAATTCTTAATGAACTTCCTGTAAAAACTAACCAAACCATAAAATGATCTCACCTCAGTAGTAGACCTTGGAATAGGCCATTTCAAGATGGATTTTACCTTCTCTGGATCCATTTTAAGACCTTCAGGTGATATAACAAACTCCAAGTAGACTAACTCCCTTTTTGCAAAGATACACTTCTTCAGATTAATTAATAGTTTCTCTTCCCTTAACCTTTCAAGGATACTATGAATATGCAATAAATGTTCTTCCAAAGTCTTTCTAAAAATTAAAATATCATCCAAATAGACAATAACAAATTTTTCCAAGAACTTCTTAAGTACCTCATTCATAAGCTGCATGAAGGTGCTTGGGGTGTTCGTCAATCCAAAGGACATGACTAACCACTCATAAAGAACCTCCTTGGTCTTGAAGGAAATTTTCCACTCATCTCCTTCTCATATCTATATTTGATGATAGCCACTCTTGAGATCTACCTTTGTGAAGTACTACACTCCACTCAGGCAGTCCATAAGATCATCCATTCTTTGCAAAGGAAACTGATACTTCATGGTTATCCTATTTATAGCTTGAGAGTCTATACACATCCTCCACTCTCCATCCTTCTTTGGTGCCAGTACTACAAGTACTGCACATGGACTTAGGCTCTCCTGAATCAAGCCCTTCCTCAATAGCTCCTGAACCTATCTATTTAGCTCCTTAGTTTTAGTAGGAGTCATCCTGTGAGCAGCCTTGTTAGGAAAACTAGCTCTTGGGATTAAATCTATCTGATGACTGATTTGCCTTACCAGTGGCAATCCTTCTGGAACATTATCAGAGATCATATCTCCAAACTCACCTAGTAAATTTGAAACTTCAAGTGGTATTTCACTACTACCTTCTTTATCTTTCCTAGGGATCAAAGCATAGCACATACGCTGATGTTTCATGCCATCTAAAAACTTCCTTCCATCAACAAGACAAATCCTAGCACTGCTACATACCTTTTCACCTTCCCTTTTCTTGGGCTTCAATTTGTGGTGAACTCCATCCTTTGTTAGAGAGTATGTGTTTGCATGACCATCATGTACTGCATGCCTATCAAACTACCATAGTCTACCCAACAATAGATGGCAACCATCCATTGGAATAACATCACAGAGAACTTCATCATGGTAACTCCCAATTTTGAACTTCACTAAACATTTTTCACTTACCAGGACCTTATGATCATCTTTCACCCAAGTAATCCGATAGGGCTAGGGGTGTTTCTTCCTCTTGAGCTTTAGCTTAGAGACCATCTCCTCTGATACCATGTTATCAGTGCTACCACCATCAATGATCACATCACAACATTTATCCTCACATTTGCACCTAGTATGGAATAAACTCCTCCTTTTTCTTGGTTCAATCTCACCACTTAGCAAGACCCATTCATTTACTAAAGTCTCTCCTCTCTTTGCATCCTCTAAATGTGATGATTGTGCATCCTCATCCACATGAGAAACCCTAGCTTGAACCTCAACTCTCCTATCTATCCTTCCTTGTCATTGAGGACATTCAAAGGCACAATGACCTTCTTCATTGCAATGGAAATAGGTACCATGAAAGCCTCCTCTTCCTTTTCCATGTCCTCTACCTCTTCCTCTTTGATTTCCAAAGTCTCGATCATAGGAGCGGTTGAAACCCTCAATCCTTTGGTTCCTGCTAGTACCCACATCTTCATTTTTCTTTTGGGTTTCATTTTGACATCTAGATGACCTACCACTACCCCTTCCTCCTTGATCATGCCCTCTTTGTCTCCCTTCAAACCTCTTATTTAGCTTCTCTTCAACTCATAGGGCAAACTGGTATGCCTCTTCAACGCTGGTCATTCTTACTAGACTTAATTCTTCCTGGATGCTCAGTCGCAACTCACTGATATAATGAGCAATCTTCTCCTTATTTGCTTCTACATGCCCTGCTCTAATCAGAAGTAGATAAAACTCCTTTGTATATTCTTGGACTAATTTTCCTACTTGCTTTAAGCCATGCATCTTCTTAAACAAATCAAGCTCATAATCAATAGGAATGGATTGCTTCTTCAATTTGTCCACCATACAATCCCACCTTGTGATCTTCTCCTTTCCTCTTCTATTTCTTTCCAATTGAACCTCTTGCCACCAAATTTTGGCATGGCCTTTCAGTTTGGCATTTGCAAACTTAACCCTATTTGGATCTTTGATATCCTCATACTCAAAGTATTCTTCCAGTTCATTGATCCAATAGATCAACTCATCTGGTTTCAAATTTCTTAAAAATACACCCACATCAATTGTAGGTCTTTTTCCAAACTTAGTAATGGCCCTAAAAAGCCTTTCCTTTGCTTGATTCAGAACTTCCTTGTCAAATTCCCCTTCTAGTCCAATTTCTTCTTCTTTGTTGTCATCCTCACTTTTGTCACTTGTGGCAACATTTGTTCCTCTACGGAGCTCCTCCTACAATGCTTGTACCTACCTTTGGAGGGCTCCAACCTCCTCAGGATTAATAGCTCTGACCCTTCTTCCACACTCTCTTCATGGAGGCATCTTCTTAACTCGAACCTGCAACCACACAGTCCTGGTGCAAACTACCTCACAATCGGCGCTCTGTCTACACACTCAGGAAAACTAGCTCTGATACCACTTGATGGGGACACAACCCAGGCACAAAATTGACATAATAGGAAAGGGAAAATTTAATTAACTATAAAAATATGCTAGTACACTTAGTGTAGAGAAATAGACTCCAAAACATGCCCTATGGGCTTACAATAGCATAAATCTGAAGATAAATTCTTCTCCTAGTACCTTCTCTCAAACTCCACTTCGAACTGCCTTTTACAATGCCAGAAATGTTATTAAATACACCCCAAAGGGTTAAGGATTAGGAATACATTCTAGAAAGTGCTAGTTGGCATCCAATGATCAAATAGAAGGCTCTAGAAGTCGCATTAGAAGTAAGCACAAAATTAGAAGAATCTAGAAATGGTAATCGAACTTTCAGGAGACATAACTTTTGAACCGTAGCTTTGATTAATGAATTGTTTACATTTCTGGAAAGCTCTTGAAGCGCTCTATAGCCCTATGGACTAGCTTTGCTCATCCCCCATTTCTTGGCCCTATTCAAGGTCATTTAATGACCCTAACCTAACTTTGAAGCATTCTTAGGAGGTCTCCAAAAATTGAAAAACTACAATAACTTTCAAATCATGGGGCCTTTTGACTTGGTTCTTTTTCTGAAATGTTCTAAATTACAATGAAAATCATCTAACCAATTTACACCTTCTAGTTCACCAAAATGATGGCTCAATTACATACTCCTATTTTTTTCAGCATTTACATGTATCCCAAGGTGCTCAAATACTCTATCCTAGAACATTGATAGTGGAACTATGAGAGTTGGAACCTTTATTTGACCCAAATGAGTATCTAGAAATGAAAACACATGAAACAAAAACTAAGTTTAAGTACATTTTTTGGGTGACACAGGATTGCCCTTATACCTCTAGATGCTCCTGCATCAAAAATCCTCCTCATAGCAAGGTAGTTCTTCTTCAAAAAAGAAGGGAATTAATTAAAAGAAGGACAAACTCTTTTGTGTATACTGCAAAAAGCCAAATCATGATGAGCATCATTGCAAAAATAAAAGAATCAATGAGTTAGAAAATCTACTCAAGAAGAACAAAATTCAAGTGCTAGGTACTTCCAAGGATTCAACTCCAACCTCTTGAAAGGGTAAAGGGAAAGCACTTGTGGAAAACACAAGTTATTCTTTGAAATGGATACTTGACTCAGGTGCCTCTTACCATATGGGTTCTTCAAAGGGAGACTTTTCTTCATTGAATTAGTCAAAGGTACCACACATCTTCATAGGAAATGATACTAAAATGGAAGTTGAAGGGAAAGGACATGTGGAAATGGAAAATGGGGAATTCAAAGATGTTCTTTACATTCCAAAGCTTAGCTCCAATCTCCTATCAATTTACCAAATCACTCACCTTGGAGATGGTCATAAAGTTGAGTTCCTTCTAGATTCAGAGACGATGCAAAGTCTAAGAGATGATTCATTGGTTGTAGTGGGGAAAGTTAATGATGACAAGAGGCTTTATTCCTTCTCCCACTTTGTGCCTAAGGCTCCTTCTCAAGCCTTGTTGACTCACTCTACTTCACAAATCAACTTATGGCATGCGCGATTTGGTCACCTTGACTTCTATTGTCTTCAACAACTTTGCTCAAAACATATGGTCAAGGGTCTACCTAACATCAACTTTTTTAAGGGAGAATGTTCATCATGTTCAATGGATATGCATCTCAAGGAGAAGTATGATAAAGGGAAGTCTTCTAGAGCTCTAGTTGTTCTTTAGTTAGTTGACATGGTTTTAACAGGACCCTTTGTAGTGAGTTTAGTCAGCTAAAGCCGCTACATCCTTACATTTGTTGATGACTTTTTGAGATTCACTTGGGTCTACTTCCTTCATCACAAGAATGAAGTGGTTCATAAGTTTCATGCCTTTAAGACTCATGTTGAAAAGAAATCAAAGAAAGCCATCAAGGTACTACTTGTGGACAATGAGAACATATATGTAGATAGAAGACTTAGAGATTTTTATAGACTTGAGGGGATTGATCTTCAAAATCCACTAGCATTTAGTCTGCACAAGATAGATTTTGTAGCTATGAGGATTAGGACTCTCAAAACCATGGCAAGTTGAATGATCAAAGCCAAGTCTCTTGATCCTACATTAGAAGTTGAAGCCAAAACTAGTGCCAGTCACATACTTAATTGTTAGAAAGGTTAATCTTTCCTTGGATATATTTTAATTAGGATATTCCAAGGGTCCCTACATGTAATTTGTCCACTTGTACACATGTGGAGGACATGTCATTATTTGTCCATTATTCCACATGTAAGGACAACTCTTGTTTATTTCTTTATTTAGTTTATCCTCCTTAAGAGGATTGTGACACTTTGCACACACCTATTATGAATGTGGCATTCATAGAAATGGGAGTTACAAATGCAACTCCTCTCTCATCTCTATATAAGAGATGCTCCTCCTTCTTTCTTCATAACTACACACCACTCTAAGAACTTGATGTTATTGTATTGAGCTACCTTTGCTCCAACACTCTCTCTCTCTCTTCTTTAGGCATTTGCCTTCATTCATAATAACTCACAAGGGGTTTTCTTTGCTTTCCCCTTATAAATCCTTGTCTCCATTTTTGAACCATCTTGGTGTATGCTCTTGGAGTTGCTTATCTCATGGTAACATTGTTTCACACTTAACTTACTTGGATTGTTTGTCGTTCCTTGCTCAACATTATTCATTTCTTACATGGTATCAGAGCTTGGTTATCTAATCCTTGTTTTAAGTTTTGTGGTGAAGGTTGCCATTCATTGGAGCACACCTTATTTGGAGACATTATTGAGAGAAGAAGATTGTGTTGTGATCTTAGCTCGTTTTAACTAATCTTGTGCATGCAAGTTTTTTTTACTAACCCTCTTTGGAAGGCTTGCCGCCAAAGGGTTTTCTTGCAAAGTTTCATTTTTTTTTACTAACCCTCTTTGGACGGCTTGCCGCCAAAGGGTTTTCTTATAAAGCTTCTTATTCTTTTCTAACCCTCTTTGGACGGCTTGCCGCCAAAGAGTTTTCTTAGTAGTTTTTTTTTTTGGTTTGTTTTGGACGGCATGCCGCCAAAACAAAACATATTACAATAGTGAAGCTTTTTATCTCTTTATTTTTCCTCTCACTTTATTTATCAAAATTTTTAGGAAAAATAATATATTTTACTATTTTAAAAAAAATATATTTTACTTCTTTTTGTTTTTTTTTAAAAAAAACAACAAAAAATATAGTATAAAGTTTTTATATATATAAAAACAAATAAAAAAAAAAAAAACTTCTTTTATTTTTTTTAAGGCGGCCGCGCCACCCGCGCGCCACCTCGTGCCTCAGCCACCCGCCGAAGGCACTGTTACATATTTCGGCCCGAGCTCGTTGTAGCATTTTCGGCCGCGCAAATCGCGCCGCTGCGCAAACAAATCGCGCCGCCGCGCCAACAATCCCGCCGCCGCGCCAACAATCCCGCCGCCACGCAAACATTTGCGCCGCCGCGCCAACATCCTCGCCGACGGTTACATTCTGCCGCCGCCACCTCTGCACCTTTACCGCGCACTCTGCATTTTTAAAACCCCCCACCACCGCCCGCGGCTCGCCGCTCCACACACGCGGCGACCACCGACCGCCGCTTTCTCTTGCCACGCAGCAGCCACCGCTCGCTTCCCTCAATTTTTGATTTAAATCCCTTTCCCCCTCCTTCTTTTTTCATTTTAATTAAACTTTAATTATTTTTTAAATTCCACTATCACTATTAATTATAATTAAAATAATTTAAAAAAAAAATCCAATATTCTTAAAAAAAAAATAATAATAGTAACATAAAATATAAAATAAAAAACAAACAATTTTGTTCAATTCATAAAAATTTCAATTTTAATTTTTTTTTTTCCAAATCATTTGATTCTCAAATTAAGGGCATTTTTTTTTTCAAAAAAAAAAGAAGGAAAGAATTTTTTTTTAATCATGTCAACATTAATTCCAGAAATCAAACTTAATTATTCAAATTATCATTCTTGGAAAACCCATATCTCATTTATTTTTCGTTTTAAACATCTCTTTGAAATAGCCACTGACCCTTCTCTTGAGCCTGGTTCAGCAGCTACTCAAGATGAGAAAGATACCTGGAAAGCTAAAAACGAAGAAGCTTTAGGGTTAATTGGTATTTCTATTATTCCAGATTTATATGTCTTAATTGCTCACTGTTCTAAAGCTCATGATGTGTGGTCCATCTTGAAGACCAAGTATGACAGTAGCGATGAATATCGCAAAATACAATTGCAAGATCAACTCGAAGATCTCAGGTATGCAGATTTTAAAGGTATGGATGAATTCCTCTTAAAATTTGATTCTCTTAAAAGTCAAATTATGGCTTTAGGTATTCAATTAGAGGATATTCGTTTAATCCATCTTATTCTTAAAAAATGTCTTCCAAGACAGTTTCAACAGTTTATAACCAATATTCATGCACAACTTGCTATTCCTACTTTATCTTCTCAGTTAACTTATGTTATTTTCCAAACTTTATTAAGACAAGAAGAAGCTAAGCTAATCCAGTTTGGTACTCTCAAATCAACTGAACATGCATTTGTCTCTAGAAATTCAACTAATAATTCTCGTTCCAATAATCATAATTACAAGCCATCTAATTCAAATAACACTAACAATAAATTTCATCCCAAATATAATAATACCCATCACCCTAATAATACTCGTAATCCTAATCAGAGGAACCATTCCAATCCCAAACCTCATTGTTCCTATTGTGGCAAAGATGGTCACCTTGTTAATAATTGTTTTAAAAAACAAAATGATAAAAAACCTATGAATCATACTACCAATCATCAAACCTCAAACCATAGAAAAGGTAATTCAACTTATTCTAATTCTCGTCAAGCTTTTACTTGTAGCTTTAATCTTTGTAAACCTCTAGAGTGGATTGTTGATAGTGGTGCATCCCAACATGTCACCTCTCATAAAGAAATTTTTGATTCCTTGCATCCTGATATTGCTAACATTCCTATTCAGTTAGCTAATAATCAGACTTGTAAAGTTGAAGGACTAGGTGATGTTACTATTCCTAATGGTAAATTGCATAATGTTCTATATGTCCCTGACTTGAAAACTAATCTAATTTCTGTTTCACAGCTATGTCAGAACTATAAAGTTGAATTCTACAAAGATACATGTTATATTATAGATCCTCAAACTCTCAACGTAATTGCTTATGCTAAAATGGATAATGACAATTTGTTTAAATTCCATGAATTTGCTAGTTCACGATATTCTTTACATACTTCTATTGATTTCAATATATGGCATGAAAGACTTGGTCATTTAAATTCTGATTATATTACTTTCATGCAAAAGCATAATATGGTTGATGGCTTGCCTAACATTATTCCTTCCAAGATTACCTGTACAGGTTGTATGAGTGGTAAGATGCATAGGGAGCCCTTTCCAAGTGGAAAATCATGGCGAGCAACTCATAAGTTGCATCTTGTCCATAGTGATCTTTTGGGTCCCATGGAGAATACCTCCATCCAAGGTTCTCGGTATGCACTTACCTTTGTTGATGATTTTTCTAGACGAACTTGGATCTATTTTTTGCATAGCAAGGATCAAGTTCTTGATATATTTATTGAATTTCAGTTATATGTGGAAAGGCAATCTGGGTATAAACTTAAAATTCTTAGAACTGATAATGGGAAAGAATATGCGAATAATGCTTTTCATTCTTATTTGAAATCATGTGGAATTAAGCACGAGCTTACTATTCCTTATACACCACAACAAAATGGTGTAGCGGAAAGAAAGCATCGGACCATTGTTGAAATGGCTCGAAGAATGTTGCATGCTAATAATTTGCATTATAAATTTTGGGCTGAAGCCATGTTTTGTGCAACTTATATTCTTAATCGGACTCCTACCAAAGCTCTCAAAGCTATCACTCCAGAAGAGGCTTGGTCTGGTAGGAAACCAAATTTACATCATTTACGGATATTTGGTTCTACTGCTTATGTCCATACGCCTAAACAGAAAAGGCATAAATTAGATGCTAAGTCATCTCCTTATATGTTTGTTGGCTATGATGAACACACTAAGGGTTATCGAGTTTATGATTCCACTACTAACAAAGTTCAAGTTGCTAGAGATGTCTGTATTGCAGAAACTGGAGTTCATGACTGCTCTACTACAACGGATGAAGAATTCAGTGGCACTAAAATTGTGCTAGTGGAGGACCAACCTCCCTCTCTTAACCCTACTCTTTCTTTTAATCAAGTACCACAGGTTATTTCTACTCCTCCATCTCATGATACTCAAATAGATACTAATGATACCATTCTTACTCATGATTCTTCCTCTAGTGATAATTCCATTACAACAAAACGTAAACCTAAATGGGCTCAAAATCTCATCAATGAAGCTGATGATTATATTTCTAAATCTGGTGGAATTAAACATAGAAGGATTAATTATTGTAATTATTCTTTGATGACTACTATTATGAATTCTAATGATCCTAAGTCTTTTGATCAAGCTAACTCTCAACCTCATTGGCAGAAAGCCATGCAAGAGGAATATGATTCGTTACTTGCTAATCACACTTGGGATTTAGTCACATTACCACCTGGCAAAAACCTAGTTTCATTTAAATGGTTATATAAAACAAAATTGAATACTAATAATGAAATTAGTAAATTTAAAGCTAGACTAGTTGCTAGAGGCTTTTCCCAAATTGAAGGCTTAGACTATAATGAAACCTTTGCACCTGTTGCTAAAATGCCTACTATTAAATTAGTTCTTGCTTTAGCATCTAAACTGAATTGGCCCATTCATCAAATGGATGTTAAAAGTGTTTTTTTAAATGGTGAGTTACATGAAGAAATCTATATGGCTCAACCTCCTAGATTTGTTAAGAAAGGTAGTGAAAATCTAGTTTGCAAATTGAACAAATCTATTTATGGCCTTAAACAATCACCTAGAGAATGGTATTCTCAAATTAATTCTTTCTTCATTTCTCAAGGATTTACTAGAAGCAAAAATGATCCTAATTTGTTTATTAAACATACTACCGATGATATTATCATTGTTATTGTTTATGTAGATGATTTAATTCTCACTTCTAGTTTAGACATTTTGATTTCTGATATTAAATTCCAACTTAAACAAAAATTTCAAATGACCGACTTAGGTATCTTACATTACTTCTTAGGTATGCAAATTTTTCAAACTCCTAATGGTATCTTTGTTTCTCAAAGCAAGTATGCTTATGATCTTTTAGAAAAATTTAAGATGAATGACTCTAACCATGTTTCAACTCCATGTGAATTAGGAACTAAATTAATAAACGATATGAATACTCCTTTTGTTGATGAAACTTTGTATAGACAATTAGTAGGAAGTTTAAATTATTTAACTCTTACTAGACCTGATATTGCTTATAGTGTTGGTTTAGTGTCTTGTTTTATGTCTAAACCTCAACAAACTCATTTTAAAGTTGCTAAACGCATCTTAAGATATATTAAAGGAACTATTAATATAGGCTTATTTTATGATCCAAACTCTGAATTCATTTTACATGGCTATACTGATTCCGATCTAGGTGGAGATCCCAATGATGGGAAATCCACTTTTGGTTATGTTTTCTTTGTTGTTTCAGGTCCAATTTCTTGGAAAAGCAAAAAGGAACACTCTATTTCCCTATGCTCAATGGAAGCTGAATACAAAGGTTGTACCAATGCAGCTAAAGAAGCTTTGTGGATTCGAAGACTTCTTGATGATTTTGGTCTACTTCAACAATCACCTACGCCTATACATTGTGACAATCAAAGTGCTATTGCCTTGGCAAAGAATCCAGTATATCATGCTCGCACTAAACATATTTCACTTCAACATCACTTCATTCGAGAACAAGTTGAAGACAATCAAATTATTCTTCTTTATTGTAAAGGAGAAGATCAAGTGGCTGATATCTTAACCAAACCACTTTCTAAAGAGAGATTTCAGTTCCATTGTAAAAATTTGGGTTTGCAACCCGTTGAAGTACACTCCCCAAGTAAAGCTTAAGGGGGGGTGTTAGAAAGGTTAATCTTTCCTTGGATATATTTTAATTAGGATATTCCAAGGGTCCCTACATGTAATTTGTCCACTTGTACACATGTGGAGGACATGTCATTATTTGTCCATTATTCCACATGTAAGGACAACTCTTGTTTATTTCTTTATTTAGTTTATCCTCCTTAAGAGGATTGTGACACTTTGCACACACCTATTATGAATGTGGCATTCATAGAAATGGGAGTTACAAATGCAACTCCTCTCTCATCTCTATATAAGAGATGCTCCTCCTTCTTTCTTCATAACTACACACCACTCTAAGCACTTGATGTTATTGTATTGAGCTACCTTTGCTCCAACACACTCTCTCTCTCTTCTTTAGGCATTTGCCTTCATTCATAATAACTCACAAGGGGTTTTCTTTGCTTTCCCCTTATAAATCCTTGTCTCCATTGTTGAACCATCTTGGTGTATGCTCTTGGAGTTGCTTATCTCATGGCAACATTGTTTCACACTTAACTTACTTGGATTGTTTCTCGTTCCTTGCTCAACATTATTCATTTCTTACATTAATAGATCTCCTCATAATGCCTTAGATTAGAAGACTCCTTTTGAGGCATGGTGCAGCAAAAAGCTAGTTCTAAGTCACCTTAGAGTCTTTGATTGTCCAGCATGAGCAAACCTATCTTCTAGGAGTTGCAAGGCACCAACACCTAGGTGTTGTACCTTCATAGGATGTGAAGACAATGCTAAGGCATATAGACTTATGGATCTAGAGACTCATGAGATCTTTGTGGAGAAGGATGTACACTTTGAGGAAAGTTCACCTAGCTTATCCTCTAATCCTCTCCACACTTCATAAACAATGGAAACTAATAGTGACACCTACAATAGTGCTTCAATAGATTCAGACACATGGGGTTCTATCGACAGTTGTAGTGATAGTTCACATCATCAGTCTAGTCCACATGCTTACATTGCCATAGTGAAAGGTCCAATACAACATGGTACATCTAATCTTCTAGCCCTAGCTTTAGTTTATTTGGGAGATATCCTTGAGGACTTACATCTTCTCTATGATGAAGGTGATCCTTCTATAGTTTTAACAAGGTCACTTTGATCCTCAAGTCCATTCTTTACATGATCAACCTTCTCAGGTTGGTGTGATTCTGGATCCTTATGTACAACAATTGGAGAAGGTCTCTTTGTCAATTGAGGAGATAGATGGTTCATTGGAATAGGTTCAATAGACTTCCTTCCCAGATCTGCATTCATTCTTTTTAGCACAGTTGGAAGGGGTGAACATAAACATCAACATAGGGATACTTGAGCAAGTTTTAGGACCAATTATCCCTAAGTAGGTTTTAGGACCAACATACATCTTTAGGATTGTGCCTTTGCCATTGTTTCTTCCAAAGGGGAGGAACATCATTCTGCACTCTTGGACTAGCTTCTTCCTTGGAGTGGATTTCACTATCATGCATTCTTCATTTGGGGTGGGGACTACCTTGTCTCTCTTCCTCTTCTTTCTTATGGGGGGGAATTTTTCCTCTTATGAGGTTCTTGTTCTTCTCATTCTTCACTTATGTATATATTATATGTATGTCATAATGGGGGGATCTTGATTACCCCATCCATCCATGCATCCCTATTCATCTCTCTTTTTGGAGGAGGGTTTTTCCCATGAGGTTTTCCCTCTTTCTCTGCTTTATGAGAGATTGCATTTCATTATGTACATGAGTTTTTAACATGGCCTAGAATCTAGGACCCATCATGCATCTTCATCCTACTTTTTGTAAGCTTAAGGACATTTAGCTAAGTTGCACCTAAGGGGGGGTGTTGGTGTAAATAAGTATTTACTATGTACAATTAAGTTTACTTAGGTTAATGCATTATTTTATTATTTTATTTTGTGAGACACTTAGGAGTTTGCACACCTTTTTGAGTTTTCATATTGACAACACATAAGTACACAACTCTATTTTAGCATATGGTGTCTACAACATTAATTTGTGTGTCACACCCTTGTAGGCTTATCCTCTCATCACCACGCTTACTTTTGTGCTTAATGGAGGATAACCCATATTTGGTGGACATGTGCATGGTTGTATGACTTATCATGATGCTAATTACACAACATTCTAGATGTATCTTAGAGGCCTTTATATACAGACACTCCTAGTGTACCTCATAATGCATACTGAATGAATCTATCATCATTCTAATCATACTCTCTCTATCTGGTCTATAGTTGTGCTTGTGTTTGAATTCTTAGTTCCTAGGTGAATTTTTCCCTTAGGAAAATTCTTATACAAAGTATCATCGACATAATCTTCCATTGTCTTATACACCATATCATGAAAATTTGTAGTAATGGCTCTCTGATATGTGACACTAGTATTTTTTAGATCAAATGGCATCACATTCCAATAGAAGGTTCCCCTTGCAAAAATAAAAATAGTCTTTTCATGATCTTCTACTATAATTTTGATCTAATTATAACGAGAAAAAATGTCCATGAGTGAGTGGATTTTATATCCAGCTGTCATATCCACTATCAAATCAATATTGGGGAGTAGAAAATTATCCTTTGGACATGCTATGTTTAGATTCCAAAAATCTGTATAGATTCTAATAGATTTGTCATGTTTGGAGACTAGAACAATGTTCAAAATCCATTCAGCATAATCAATACCATGGATGAAACTAGCTTTTAGAAGTTTTTCCAATTCAACCTTAACAATTAATGCAACATGAGGATGCATTTTTCAAAGTTTTTATTTAATTGGTTTAACTCTTGGTGTGATAGATAAATGATGCATAATGCGATCAGGATTGAAGCCTAGCATGTCTGATTATGTCCATGCAAAATTTATCTTTTTCTCTTGGAAGAAGGTAATAAATTCCTCTTTTTCTTCTGGAGATAATGACTATGTAAGATGTATCATGTGAGGTTGTTCCTCTATTCCCAAGTTGATTGGTTGTGTTGGTTCTATCAACATTGACAATCTTTCTTAAAAATGACTAGGAAGTGCATCAAATATCTCATCTATAGGCACCTTAGAGAGGTTTTCACCTTTGGATATGTCTTTTATTTTTACTATTTTGGGTTCTAATACTACCACAATGTGGTTTTCACCATTGGATATTCTATTTATTTATTTATTTATTATGTGACTAAGATATTTGATGTTAGATTCAGTCATGTTGACACTTCATTTGCTGGTGGGAGACATTACAGGTTTGACAATGTTCAAGTAGCAAGCAAGAGCATAATCATTCTAAAATATAGGGACTTCACTAGATGTAGTGGAATTCTAGTTGACAAGCTCAAGATATGCAAGTGAAAGATATGGGGCAAGTTTGATAGTGTTCATGGTATAATCATACTATTCTTGAACAAGTAATTTGAGACCTAGAATGGCTTTGTCTGCAAGTGTGTTCGAATGCCTAATATTTCTAACATCATTAATCAAAGACTCAATAAGATTAGTTGGATGAGACTCATCCAATCTAGCCCTAGATGATTCACATATCTCAAGCAAGATCTCATAAAAATGAACTTAATCTATATCTTTGTCAATAGTTGTGTTTGATAAAGATTCAAATTCATACTCTTGAGAATTTGTACTACATGGAGATAGTTTATAGAATTCACCATCAATAATAGGAACCCATTCTCCTTCATCATCTAGATTTTTACAAAGTCATTCAATGAATAAAGCATGAATGGACTCTCCTTGTTTTTGTTGGATATGGGGAGAATTATTAATGTTGTTAGAAGAATCACTATCACCATCCATAGTACTGACACATGGTACAAAGTTGTTTGGTTCTATGAAGAATTTAGCGAGATCAACAAGAATTGGATAAGGATAAGGATCCTCATCATCAATATTCTCCTCATGGTCATCTGACTTAGCTTGTGACTCCTATTCAGAGGAACTCTTAGAGTCTTCTATAAATTTGTTAATCCCTAGATGGAAGGGAATCTTCTTGAAGCCTAGACCAGATGTGTCCTATGACCATTCCATTTATAGCCAAAGTGTTTCAAAAGTTTAAGAGCTGGACCATGCTTTTTAGGAGTAATTTCACAAGACTATTCTGTGAGGTCAATTAGAGTTTCCTCTTTGTATATCCATGCAAAAATGGCTCTATTTTCAACTTCCTCCTCAAGAGGTACATTAGCTTTGACAAAGGTACAATTGTACTTAGTTTGAGATGTCAACAGAAAAGGTCTCTTCATTTCAAATGGTCTCCCATAATGACGAGAAGACTTAGGAAAAGATGTCAGAGACAGAATTGGTTCTATGTGATATTCAAAAATCCTAGTTTCTTTTAACTTGAGTGACTACTTGATTTGTTTCAACTTATCATCATGATGGTCTATAGATTCCCTATTAGCAAGTACAAATATTTCAATAGACTTTAGCATATTACAAGTGTAACTAGTATTTGTAGGTATGGTGATTTCAAAGATGTGAAATGGAAACTTGACACATTGGTGGTAAGTTGAAGGCACAATTTTCATTTCATGTATCCATTGTCTCCCTAACAAGATGTTGTATGCTAATGGAATGTCAAGGACCTAACAAGTGACATCCCTTTGTATAGGGCCAACTATGAGAGACAACACAATGAGACCTATGGATTTATTCTCAACTTCATCATATGCCTTAATGGTTATCCTATGATGAGGATCAATGGACTCTTCAAAATAGTCCAATTTCCTAAGAAAAGTAGCAAAGACGATGTTTAAACCAACCCCATTTTCAATGAGAATACGATAGACACACCTTTGGTGTATCATGACTTCAATGTGTAACATTTGATTGTTTGGATGACTCAGTGAATTTTCATCCTCCTTAGAAAAGGACATATAGTGAGGTGAGGTTAGATGACCTACCATAGATTGGAACTTATCAAGATCAAGATCTTGAGGTATGTTTGCCTTAGTGAGGGCTTTGTCAAGAATCTGCCTATGAGCAGGTGAGATTTTGAGCAATTCAAAGATCGTTATTTGAGCACTTGTCTATTTTAATTTAGCCACAGAAGATGGTGTAATTTTTGTACATTTGTAAATGGACCAGCAAGAGGTTTTTCTTTGTGTTGTTCCATCTTAGGAGCAAAAGACACAGAGCCTTTGAGTACTATCTTAGAGTGAGCATGCGTAATAGTGTTGGCACAAGATTGTGATAGTTCTTTGTTGGATGTATTAGATACATGACCCCTTAGGATAAATGGTGTCTTAGGATTATTGTTTTCTTGTTTCCCCTTGATGGTGATAACATCACAATACTCAAAATCCATAAGTTCAAGCATGTTGATCACATCATTATCTTTAGAGTACATATAGTTGACCTTGTTATGAGGTTTCTATTTAGAATTTTCTCATTTTTCATAGGATAGGAATGGTTCCTTGAAAGCCTTACGATCTGAGTTCTTGTTATGTCCATCCACAACAATTTCACCATTGTCAATTAAGTTTTGGAAATTTTAATGTAGGTTGATGTAATTGTTTGTTTTGTGACCTTCGTTTTGATGGTATTCACAAAATACAATTTTGTTCCACCATGGGGGTCATGGTTGTGGATCATAAGGATGAGAGTTATCCAATGGAGAAATGGGCTTGTTTTGTAGCAAGGTCTTATAGTCCACATCCAAAGGTTCACCAAGAGATGTCTATTCTCATTTTTGGTGTGCAACCCAAGATGATTTCATCATTTTATTTCCAAATGTCTTTTTGTCAATAGGATGTTTGTCAACATTTTTAGATGCTTTGAGATTGTTTGTAAGATTGAAAGTTGTCTTAGCAGGTTTAGGAGTGATGTTGTCAGTGACTCCATCATGCACAACCTCTTGGTTCTTGTTCACATACTTGGTCTTATATTTGTTAGAATTTGATCCTTATTTAGTGTCCTTTTAAAGTGTTATTTCACCCTTTTTGACCATGAATTATTCTATTCGAATAGCTTATGTGACCATGTCTTCAAAGATGCATGGACCTTGAAGTTGAAATTTATACCCAAATTCAAGTAAAATATTATACATAAAGATGTCAAGTTTTTCTATTTCAAGGATCTTTCATGAATATTTTGTGCAAAGTTGTTGCCATCTCTAAAGAAATGTGAGGAAAAGTCCCCAACTTTCTATTTAAGGTTACACAAGTCTTGTATGTTAACTGGATGTTTTATGTTGTGGGAGTACTATTGAACAAATAGATTAGCAATCTCATCAAATGTTTTGATACCAGTAGGCAACCATGAAAACCACTCCATGGCTTGACCACCTAGACTTCATGGGAATAAACACATGAGATATGTCTGATTATTCATAAATTCCATAGAAAAGGCACTGAATTCCTATAAATGATGTTGGGAATCAAAATTTCCAAAGTATTTATCATACTTGAGTAACTCAACTATTTTTGGAAAAGGGGGCATGTCTATACTCTTATCAAAAGGAAATGGATAAAGAGTGTTTAAGGTGTATGTTTTGTAGGTTTGTCCTTATCACACATCATTTTGGATAACTATTCTTGCATGATCTTCAGTTGTTTTTGCAACTTAAATGTTTTAGTTTCCTCTTTAGGTGTAATTATTTTTTCGACATTAAAGTGATGAGGTAGATTGGCTCCCTCTTGAGTGAGTTTGAGAAAGTATTTCTCTTTCTCTTCGTTAAGCAAGATTTCCATCACTTTTTGGAAGTGTTTATCCTTACAACATCTTTTCAGATCTCTAGGAAGTATCTCTTCATTTTCCTTATTCTTGTTAGTGAAAGGTCCTTTATGTCTTTCATTCCTTTGGTGATCTTGTTCTCTACTATGTTATCCATTTTCTCAATCTTGATCAACCATCTTAGGAATATGATGAGTTTTAGTGTATGTTGGTTGAAAAGGTTGCCTAAATAAGAATTTAGATATGTTGTTTGGAGACATATGACCTTTTTTTAGTTTTAGGATCCTCTTGATACAAAGGATTTCTAGTTTGCTGTAAGTTAATGGAAAATGTTCCCTAAATGCAAGGAGGTCTAATTGGTGAAGGAGATCATGAAGAATCCTCACTAGATTCACTAGATACAGACCATGTATGAACTAAGAAGTGTCCTCTGATATGATTACAACTCCTAGCTCTACCTCATCTAAGTCTATGGGGATGAAACATGTTTCCATAGTCATAGACAATGAAAAAAAAAAAAATCCTAGACAAGGACCACACTAGAACATAACATCAAAGTGAGATAAGAGTGTTGTATACTTAGGTATGAGTTGTTTGAGTAATGGCTAGAATAGACAAGAGTTATGATGATCATGACACAAAGTATGACAAACACAAAAGATAGAATAAGATAACTAAGTGAGGAGATTAGTTCATGCATAGATCAGAAGTTTTCAACTAAGCAATAAGTCAATGTTTGAAACTATTTGTAGAAAGAGAAGTGATCAAATGTTGTAGACACAGATCAGACATGGAGTGCAACTAACTCTATCATAATAATTTGATAGTTTCAAGAGAAGATCCCATGGGAGGATTCACAAAAGACCACATGAGAAAAGACAATGAACTAGGTGAAGATTTAGAACAACAAATTTTGACTAGTTTTCTCACATGAGGACTTGCACAAAGCAACATGAGGATTTGATAGTTTGACTAAAAGATAGAATTTTGGCATCAATATATAGTGTTTGGTAGAATCTCACATAGAGAATTGTAGAAAGTAATGCAAGTAACTATAGAGAACCCCATGAGGAAGTGCTAAGAGGGAGTTTTATCTCACAAGAATTCATAGAACTAGGCATGAGAAAAGGGACAAACCGATAAATTTTGATTGAACTTCAAGAGATTTTCAATGGTTCCAATAGTTATGAATAGAAAACTGATTATGTTTACAAGTTTTAGGTAGATTTCAACATAGTTTTTAAGTTTTTGACATTGTTTTGGTTTTCATGTAGGCAGTTGTTTTCAGACACAGGAAGTAAGTAGTAGTCACAAAAAATCTAACTGAAGATAGAGAAACTCAGAGGGATTGGGGAGTCTTGACCTTTTGTTTGTTTGAAATATTTGGACAAGTTAAAAGACTTTAAAAAGACATGCTTTATCCCTATGACCAAAAATGGTAGAGGAAGAAAAACCTTTGTCTTAGAACTTATGTTCATGCGTTCACCTCACACAATCGTGTCACCCCACTAGAGGGTGCCCATCTTTTTGGTGTATTCCAAGGGATCAATAACATATATGTTGAATGAACACCCTTGTGGTAGGGGTTAAGTGTGTATAAAACCTTCCAATATCTAGGTACATGTCTATGGTGAGTATCTATAGGAGAGATTCTCCCCCCTCCTTGCACAAAGATTACACCTCCTTTGACAGGTGAACTACGTAGCAACTAACTAATATGATTTTACTTGGATTTCATTCATATTAACTCTTGGTGGCTTCATGAACAAAATTGAGACTAGCATCCCACACCAACATCTATAAGTGCACACGCTTGACTAGCAAGACTAGGGCCAATGTTGACCAATGTAGTATACAAAGCCTCTTCTGATATGTAATATCATAATGAAGAAGAGGGAATTAACAAAACTTTGGAGTCTTTCTCTCAATAAAGCTTCTTTATTATAGTGAGTTGGAATCTTCAGCAAAAGGAGTGTGCTCACTTGGGTCATTCTTGGAGGTTGGATCACTCTAATATGCCCTTTAAAGGTTGACTCAGACTGGCAGTTTAGATCTAAGGGTCCAAGTTTATAATTTACCACAAGGGGAAAGAGCATACTCCTCTACCTTGTCACCTTATCCAAACATGTAACATATATTCATCACCAAGTTACCTTATCGATCCCAAGTTGTCCTATTCCAAGACTTTGATCTCCTAAAAGGAAATCATCATCTCTCCATCAAAGAATTTTCTTTGGAGAACCACTAACTTTCTTGCCTCTATTGGGTACCATCTTCCAAAGGCATCTAGGTTTCTAATTCACTCTTGGGCATCACTTCCAAGTAGCAAAGAGCATACTCCTTTATTCCTTTGGCTAGATCCCTATGAAGTTCACAAGCCCTATTAATGTTTAATATAGCAGTAAAGAAGACGCAGTGTTTTCGTGAATTTGAATATGTTCTTTGACATATGTATCTTTGATAAATGTCCTACAATCAAACTGTCAATAATGTTTTAAGGGTCTGTCATAAGGTGTCTTCGACAAGCATCCTAAAAACCACTATTTATTTGTTGAAAATCAGAAATTGAAAATGAAATGCTTCAGAAACAATTATTAGTTAAACCATCATGATAAAATAGAATCTAAAAGCTGCATTTTGCAGTTATTGATGTTAAAATTTGCATGAAATCTTGCACAAACCCGTGTGAGAAAATGGTGTGTACTGCATGAGAAACTACACAATTATACACTTTTTCACATGATGAAGTGTAGTACAGGAAGAAAAATCTTAGTTTCTTCATGCAAGAAAGAGATTTTTCATGCAAGAAACTAGAGTACTATACAGATGACAATGACATAATACTAAAAAATGCAAAAAAAATGAACATATGAGGCTAGCAACTTGAACTCTAAGCCCCACAATCGGTGCCAAAAATGCATGCAGGAAATGTGGGTCTCTATATTCACACACACTTCAACATGATCATTATCTAAAGAATCATCCTAGAATGAACAAGGTATTGTTCATTTGAAATAACTAACATGTCATTATATTGCCTCCTAACTAGAATGATTATGCTATTGCTCTTAGATCAAGAAGCAAGCAACCAGACATCTAGAATGAAGGATTTTACAAAGCTAAATGAGATGCAATATTAAGCTAGATGAGATGAAAGTATTAATTTAAGAATAAGAAAGAACCATTAATCTAAATGAATGCATTTAAACTAAATGAGATTATTATGCAAGAATAACAATGCAATGAATGTAAATGATTGAGTGATTAATTTAGCATATGTTCGATACTGTTAATTGTTAACCTCTGTAATGAGGAATTGAAGGCTCCTTAAATAAAATCCAAGAACTAATCAATGGTTGAGATCAAATTGAATGAACGGTTGAGATTTGAAGAAGATTTAGTTAGAATGGAAATTTTTCTTATGAAAAGGGAGTTAACTGATTTTCTTTTGAGTGGAATAAGGAGTTAACTGATTTAATTCCTTTTCTAATTTTAGCCCACTTAGAGTTTCCATTTCTAAACTAAAGAGAAGATTTGGAGAATATATTTAATTTATTAAAATAGAACATGACCTCATAAATGGATATCTTAATTAATTGAATAATAAAACTCAATAATTAAAATGAGGATATATCTTATTAAATCAAATACATTTAATTCCTTAATATATATTTTAGCAAAAGGGGTAGATTTAATTTAACCAAAGTTCTATGACTCATAACTAAATTAAATTAATTCATAGGTTTACCTTTGCTAATCTGATTAGACTTATGAATTAAATTTAGTATGTAATTAATATAAATTAGGGATTTTTTGTATTTGACACTCAAGTCAAGTAGCAATTATTAGAATCAATATTTATTAGTAAAATAGGACTTAGAATTAATAAAATAGACTAAAATTGGCTTAGCATGGCAATGTGCCAATTTTGGGGTATTACAGTTGCCTATGTCATCACAAAAATATGATTGCATCATGGCAACAATGGAAAATTGTCCAAGGTAGCACATTTTTCACTCATGAGGATATCCTACACAACTTCTTCTATAGCACATGTTTTATAATGCCCCACCCAGAGATCCTTGGAACAATGATAAATATAATCCAAGATAATATATTTTTAAAAAAAAAGTATGGATGCACACAACATACAACATACAAGGATCACAATCATCACAGTGGAAAACTAAAAAAATACCAACGGATCTCCAAACACCACTACTGACCAAAAATGACAAACCACGGGAGAACATAGATAATTTCACATCCAAAGCATTTCAAAATCAAAATGTAATTCCAATGTATTTAAGAACACCATAGAGGGTAGCCAAAACACTTCACAAATTTTTTTGGTCAAGCTGAAAAGTGCCTGTTGTTTGCCCAAACAAGTTTTTTCAAGATGTAGGTAATACTTTAGTTCAACATTGTGCGATACTTTCTAGTATTGTAAAATCTTTCTAAAGAAGGCATGTGATAATTTTAGGTTATGGGTGAAACTTCTCAAGAAGGCATGCAATACTATATAAGTATTGTATGACCTTTCTTTAATGGGTGTGTGATACTTTCCAATATCACATAACATTTCTCCTTAAGACATGTGATATTGTTAGGGATCACATGATATTTCTACTTTAGGTGTGTGAAACTTTAAATTATTGCCCAATGTTGATGCATGGTTGCCCAAGAAAAGTAGAAAATGCTCCAAGGCAAACAAGGGAATAAAACAAGAAGTCAAAACCTCCACATTGGGGAGTACTAGATCCATAATCGAGACATAGACACTTGAAACAATAATTACAAGAGGAAAACTACATCTAACCATCTAACACATTAGTGAAGGGAAGGAATTGAAAGCGACATCGCAATATACTAAAATAAAAAGCTAAGTGTGTGGTTCCTCCCAATGGTAATAGCATCATGAAACCTTGAAGATCCTAGCCATCCCCCATGCATAACATCTAGAACTACCAACTAGATAGTCAGAGCTATCTTATAAGAACATCACTACTAAAGTATAATAACATCATAAGAATAGGAAATCTAACATGCTAAACCAAAAGTAATAGATACTCTAACTATGAAGCTAATATAATCTATCATATGCTAAAAACCATAATAAGGGAATATATCAATAAACTAACATCATCTAAACATGATATAAAAGAATTCTAATGAAAGTATGAATCATGAGAAAGAATACTCTAGAACCAAAAGTACCAAGTGAAAATATCCAACAATGATCACACTAGGATAATAGACTATCTCTTTACACTAGTCTCCAACAGTGGTGAAGGTAGCTACACCTCCCAACCATGTGGAACCCATAAGTCCACTCCTGCTATGCTAATGGAGATAATGTTCCAACCACACATGCATATAAAGAAAACATCCATGGTTAACACCCACACTAGATAGTAATGATGAGTAAAACCAAGAACATCAGACAATGCAAGAACTATAGGTTCTGGTCAGACACTTAATGGATTACTATATAGGTGCATTATAGAGAGTTTCTTGACATCAAAAAGCCCAAGATTGGATCATACAAACTTAACTTCCCAATAAAAGGCTCTCACACTATGTCCTTGAACTTAATTAGGTGCTCACACATTTTATTATCTTAAGTTTTGTTACCACCTGATATTTTATTTAGTTATTAGTTGACTAAAACTTCCTTTTTCAACCTATGGTGTCATGATCACCAGGATGCAAGATAGAATCCCCCTCCATATGCTACCTTACCCTACCCATACTCATCCAACAATGAGTACCTGTAGGCATGCATATCCCGAACCCAACCCCAAATGATAATAACTCCATTGAAATAAAATTTGGAGATTAAGCCTTGTAAGTCACCCAAAAAATGCATGCACACATGTGCACCACCATCATGAATATCATAACAAAAGGACTAGATGAGAACACAATGCAAAAATAATTCTCAATTGATAACAAACTCAGGAGGATGGATGCAACACACATCCCAATGTAATATAAAAGTGCAACAATGATCTAATTGGTATCCCAACATATGATCTAGGTCCATGACCAACATCATGCCAAGAAAACCTTAGAAAATAGGGTGGTGTGAAAATCAAGGTAAAAATCTATGAGGCCTCACCTTGACCCATCATATCACAACTGATACATTATTATTTTGATACTTCATAACTTGATATGTTGAGACATTGTTGGATAGACTAGACATTGTTGGATAGACATTATTGTTTTACTTTGAGATGTTTAATTATGTTATGTGATTTTCTCAAGCTACTACTGTATGAATTGAGTGTGTAGGATTTATTAGCTGAGAAATCTAACAGAGAATCAGAATTGGGCCCTATGTACCATTTGTGAAAACTAGGTTTGAGTCTAATGAAAGATTCAAACCTCATTGTTTCGTATTTCTTTTGTATCATAAATTGAATGTGTGTATCATTATGTAATCATTAAGTGCTAATATTTTGTAATAGTGATTTATAGTGTCGCTTGACACTCATGATTCATATATGAATTTCAGCATGATAGTTAGGGTTAACTGAGTAACCTAAAAGATCTAAGTTGGACTAGGTTAGTGACCTAATACTAATCAGTTAATAATCAAGATTAATTACCCTAATTAGGGTTTAGTGACAAAATTTTACTCTTAGGGTTTTATGGGTCCAAATATTTCTAGCATTTTAACACATCATTAAATAGTTCTAGAGGCCAAAAATTATGAAAACTAAGTACCTAGGGGGTATATGTATGGGTTGGGGGCATTTTCCATCCATCTAGCCCCTTTTGTTGACTTTGGTGACCACCAAAATATCTCATTTTTTATTTATTGCGAAAATTTAAGTTTCACCATGAGTTTGATAAGTTAAACTCTACCATGAAGTTTTTCTTAATGACAGGATTGAGTTAGAAGACTCTAGAATCCTTTAGTCAAGTGGGAGAGTTATTACATTTTGTAGGTGGTTGAGTTGGGATCCTATTTAGTGGTAGATTTAAGAGTGGAAGAGTGTTCACCCAACCTCTAGTTTTAAAGAGAAAGTTAGGATTGAAGGAGAAGGAACAATAGGTCTTCTCAAATTTTAGTTGCCATAACCATATTGTAAAGGTAGGAGTCCTAAAGCTCGTGACTTCATGCTATGTTTCATTTCTTGAAGTAGGTTTTTGCATATGTGTGTTCATGTGTTTGATGAACATGTTTGGGATGGGATTATAATAGTTTTTTTTGAATATTTTCCTTCATGTTTTACATTTGGTATTTTAGGGGATTGTAAGGGTTATGTTGGCATTACTCACCCTCAAATAGGGCAAAAGTGTCCATGTATGGGAGGAGTGCTTTAGTTGGACTCCAACATTGCAAAGTCTCATCTCATGATGAGGAGAGGGAGAGAATAGGGTGTTATGGGCCCCTACTCATTAGTACAAACCATGTTTTGTGTTTTAAAAATTGAGAAATGAAAGAATGAAAGTTCTTATGATTATAGCCTAGAAAGGGCATCTGTTATGGTGTTGTGAGCGACGTCTTTTGTTTGGAAAAATCCACCTTCTCCCTAGTCTAGTTCAATGATGAGCCTATTGTGTGAACCTAGGTCAGGAGTAAATGGGTTGATTGTGTCTTCATGTTAAATCTGTTGTCCCCCAATCAGTTTCATTATCTCCATGGTTACCTTGATAAAATTACAATTTCTCATAGTGGCTACCTTATTATGGAGCCAAGCAAGATCTTAGAGTTGTTGCTTTCATTTAAAATGTGTTGGGAGATTTCTTCTCAGGATTATGGTCCTATTGTAAAAATGTTATTGATAAACTTACCTTTAAAATTATTATGATCTCGGGTTTCTTCCCTGATTCTTTCTTGAGGGAGTCCTTGAATCAAATGATTAAATAAAAATGAAATATTTTCCTTCCATATGATATTTCATGTGAATTAAATTTATATGCATATGTTGTTCAATAAATGGAAGCAATGATGTTTTACCTTTCCTATGATATTCATAAAGTTCAAATTTGTAATTATCGATTCAATTGTAATTAGAGGAAATGATGATAAATAAAGTTATGCAAAATTTGATTCCAAAAGTATATTAAGAAAATTTAATTATTTGAATGATAGATTATCTTGTATTTTCATAATTGTTGGAATGAAAAATAGCCCTACGTGGATGAATAAGAAAAATATTAAACTCTATGTTATAATCCACTTAGAAAAAAAATGTCCCCTTTGGTTAACTAAGTAGATTTAATAAGTCAATACCTAGGAAAATAAGGGACTAATTTTTTTAATTTAAATAATGTTCCCCTTGCCATGAAAATATAACTTGCATTCAAAAATTCTACACTTAAAAAAATAATGGACTTGAAATTTTTTTATACCTCTTTAAAGCAAAAGCTCTCTGCCCTTTGTATGAAAAAAATTTAAATCCCATTTGCAATAGCGCATATTCCTTTTAGATCTTTTATTTGTTAGTATTTAAGTTAAATTTATAAATTAAATAAACCAAAAAAAAATAATCTAAACTAAATATCTATCCTATCCTAAGCTACTAACTAAACTTTATGTAATAACTACCCATTCCCCCTAAAATCCCATCTACCCACCCCACTTGCATTATACCTTAAACCTAGGCATTGAAAAAGGGGGCACTTTTTACTTGGTTTAGGTGCCCATCATGACATCGCTGATTTCATCCTTTATTTCTCCAAGTTTGGGTACACAGTCACTTAGAGGGGGAGGTTTAATTCAAAAATGAACATTAAATTGCCTTGTTTTTTTTTTAATTTTTAAAACAAACCTTTAACACCCTCCTTGATGGTGTACCCTCTTTGTAGCCTTGGGTAGAATGAGAGAATTTTGGGGACAGGGTGTAGGAAAGTGGACCATGTTTTTTTGGAAGTTAACCACCCTTTTTAGAAGCCACCCATTTATAGTGGTTGGATGGTAAATTAGTATATTAGTTATTTGATTTTAAATTTTAGTATTTAGTGTAGTTAGTTATTATTTTTTTTTTTGTAGGACCAAAAAAATGGGTTGGAAGCATAACACACTATGAGCAAATCACAAACTCAATCAACATGTATTAGCACCCACTAGTCTACCATGAAAGCCAAACTAAACAAAAGAAAGCAAACATAATCAAAAACTCCCTTTTCTATTTGTAGCTCCCATGTCCTTCTTTCTTCTCCAAATGATTGTAGCTCCAATTCACCTATAGTGCACACAAGATTGAAGCCAAAGCCTATGATATGGATAATGCCATGAGAATACTAGAAGTGTGATTTTAAGCTTGAAAGAGAGAATGCAACATGCAAATAAGTAGAGACTCAAAGATTCAAAGATTAACAATTTTAAGAGTGTTCAAATGTATGGAGTGTTAACTCCATTTTTCATGTCGGGTTCACCAAATGTAGGACCAGGAAAATGGGTTAAATGCATAACACACTATGAGAAAATCACAAACCCAATCAACATGTATTAGCACCCACTAGTCTACCATGAAATCCAAACTAATTAAGAAAGCAATAGAAACCCCCTTTTTCGTTTGTAGCTCCCATGTTCTTCTTTCTTCTCCAAATGATTGTGGCTCCAATTCGCCTATAGTGCACACAAGGTTGAAGCCAAAGCCTATGATGTGGATAATACCATGAGAATACTTGAAGTTTGATTTTATGTGAGAGAGAGAATGCAACATTCAAAGAAGTAGAGACTCAAAGATTCAAAGATTTGGACTTTCAAAACTTCAGCATTCCAGAGATTCAAGGACCCAAAATGAGAGAAAGAGTGTTCATTTTATAATCAACACTCAAAGTGAGGGCATTGGATTTTTCACCCATAGATGTGCAATGTGGCAAGAGATTCCTATGATATATATATCATAGAATATGCCAAATGTAAGATTCTATGACACATGAGAGTCACATTTGGAAGAGAATCTATGACACGTCATAAGATTCCTCAACCCACTTAAAGCCAAGAATCTATGATGAATAAGCCAAATAGGGACATGCGTAAGAGGTAATAAAATTTGATTATGAAAAGTCTCAGCCAAGTGTCAAAGGAGGATCCATGAGGTGTCACATCCAAGTGTCATGATGATGCAATATTTTATGGAATATTTGAATTAAAAATCCTCTTATTCCACAAAATAAGAATTAGTAGAAAATGGATTTAATGATGAAAAATGGAACTTAGGAAATTAAGAATTTCCATGGTTTGCAGATAATGAATCGATTAATTAATAAAATTAATTAATTGAGGATGATAATTGGGAAGAATAATTAGAAGGAATAATAGAATTAAATTATGGGTTATTTAATCCTATAGAGAAAATTAGCAGATGATTGGCCAAATTGATTAAATGAATGTGACAATATCCTTCGATGAAAATGTGATGATGATGGATATCAAATAAGATGATGAAAAGGTAGACCAAAGCCATGGTCAAATTAATTGATAGATCAAAATTGATAACATGCCAATGACACATGACATGAATTAATTGATATGTAACATTTAACCGACATTATAAATGCTACAGGATTGAAATTGATTGATAAGGTTCGATCATAATAACACTGATGGACACTGTCAATATTATTAAAATGGTTGATGATGCCATGATATAACATTGAAATCCTCAACAACGTCAAATATTGAATGACATGAATGATATTTTGACCTAGTACTGAGAGCCATAACAGTACTAAGGTCAGATTGATAAGATTGATAAGTTGATAGGTTTCCAAGACACTGAAAGCCACAAAAATGCCTAGGAGCAGATAAATGATGATTGATTTGGGATGTTTGATATGTTTTGGGTTGATTAGGACTGATTTTGAGTGATTCTGCGTTGATTTGAGGTGATTCTGAGTTGATTTGATATGATTCCAAGTTGATTTGATATGGTTTTGAGTTGATTTGATATGATTCTGAGTTGATATGAAATTGATGCAAAAGGGGATACAAATGAAAAAATATGGTCAATCTGGCCAAAAGATTGAAGTTAGTAGAATGAGAAAATGGGACAAATTACTATGAAGAAGTGATGAATGTCATAGATGCGAACCATTTTTGAGCGTCTACATTTTGCCCCTCTTTGATACAATGTGATTTAGAGCATTGTATCAAAGAATAACTGATGAGAAAGCCACAACATGCCCCAGTAGGGATGATGTATATGGGTTCCCCCTCAAAAAATTAACTAATATAAGCATATGATAAGTCAACTTATCGACAACAAGAAGAAAAAACCATAGCAACTGACGAAATGAAAATCAGAGCTAAAATGTGAAAGTTATGAGGCCCAGAGTGTAGAACAGGGTCAATCCGTAGCCCGAGAATAATTGCATGGGTTACCACTCAAGAAAGATACAAAAGTATGAAAATGATAGTTAATTTTGTTCATGATGAAGATATGAATCCAATGCAACTGGCAGATTGCAAATCTAAGTTAAAATGCAAAAGTTATGGGCTCCGGAGTGCAACATAGGGGTGCTAGAAGTAGTTCTGGGTATCCTAGGTCCCCAACTGCACCCAAAACTCAACCAAGTGCAACATTGATGCACTTGGTAAGCCCAAGTGCACCATGATAGTACCAAGTGTGTCAATGATGCACTTGGGAAGCCTAAGTGGTCTCAGAAAGTGCAAAAATGTGCCTGAGAAGGCTCTGGGGGCCAAAACCAACATGATGGGGGGCAACTAGGAGCCCAAGAGTAATTGCAAGGATTAACACTCCATACAGTGAGCCCAAGAGTAATTCCAAGGATTAACACTCCATACATGGACCAGAAAAATGGGTTAAATGCATAACATACTATGAGCAAATCACAAAACTCAATCTACATACGTTAGCACCCACTAGTCTACCATGCAAGCCAAACTAATTAAGAAAGCAATAGAAACCCCCTTTTTCATTTGTAGCTCCCATGTTCTTCTTTCTTCTCCAAATGATTGTAGCTCCAAAGTTGCCTATAGTGCACACAAGGTTGAAGCCAAAACCTATGATGTGGATCATGACATGAGAATACTTGAAGTGTGATTTTATGAGAGAGAGAGAGAGAATGCAACATGCAAAGAAGTAGAGACTCAAAGATTCAAAGATTTGGACTTTCAAAACTTAAGCATTCGAGGATTCAAGGACCCCAAAATGAGAGAAGAGTGTTCATTTTATAATTTTCATGCAAGGTGAGAGCATTGGATTTGTGAACCATAGACATGCGATGTGGCAAGAGATTCCTATGACACATATGACAAAATATGCCAAAAGTAATATTCTATGACACATGCAAGTCAAATTTGGAAGAGAATCCATGACGCATCATAAGATTCCTCAACCCACTTAAAGCCAAGAATCTATGACGAATAAGCCAAATAGGGACATGCGTAAGAGGTAATAATAATTCCTATGACACATATGACAGAATATGCCAAAAGTAAGATTCTATGACACATGAGAGTCAAATTTGGAAGAGAATCTATGACACGTCATAAGATTCCTCAACCCACTTAAAGCCAAGAATCTATGACGAATAAGCCAAATAGAGACATACGTAAGAGGTAATAATATTTGATTATGACAAATCTTAGCCAAGTGTCAAAGGAGAATCCACGAGGTGTCACATCCAAGTGTCATGATGATGAAATATTTTATGGAATATTTGAATTAAAAATCCTTTTATTCCACAAAATAAGAATTAGTAAAAAATGGAATTAATGATGGAAAATAGAACTTAAGAAATTGTAAATTTCCATGGTTTGTAGATAATGAATCAATTAATTAATAAAATTAATTAATTGAGGATGATAATCAGGAAGAATAATTAGTGAGAATAATAGAATTAAATTATGGGTTATTTAATCCTATAGAGAAAATTAGTAGATGATTGGCCAAATTGATTAAAAGAATGCGACCGTATCTTTTGATGAAAATGTGACGATGATGGATATCAAATAAGATGATGAAAAGGTAGACCAAAGCCATGGTCAAATTAATTGATAGATCAAAATAGATAACATGCCAAGGACACATGACATGAATTAATTGATATGTAACATTTAACCAACATTGTAAATGCTATAAGATTGAAATTGATTGATAAGGTTTGATCATAATAACACTGACGGACACTATCAATATTATTAAAATGGTTGATGATGCCATGATCTGACATTGAAAGCCTCAACAATGTCAAAGATTGAATGACATGAATGATATTTTGACCTAGTACTGAGAGCCATGACAATACTAAGGTCAGATTGATAAGATTGATAAGTTGATAGGTTTCCAAGACACTGAAAGCCACAACAATGCCTAGGAGTGGATAAATGATGATTGATTTGGGATGTTTGATATGTTTTGGGTTGATTAGGAACAATTTTGAGTGATTTTGAGTTGATTTGGGGTGATTTCGAGTTGATTTGATATGATTCCAAGTTGATTTGATATGATTCTGAGTTGATATGAAATTGATGTGAAAGGTGATACAAATGACAAAATATGGTCAATCTGGCCAAAAGATCAAAGTTAGTAGAATGAGAAAATGGGACAAATTAGTATGAAGAAGTGATGAATGTCGTAGATGTGAACCATTTTTGAGCGTCTACATTTTGCCCCTCTTTGATACAATGTGATTTAGAGCATTGTATCAAAGAATAATTGATGAGAAAGCCACAACATGCCCCAGTAGGGATGATATATATGGGTGCCCCCTTGAAAAATTGACTAATATAAGCATATGATAAGTCAATTTATTGACAACAAGAAGACAAAACCATAGCAACTAACAGAATGAAAATCAGAGCTAAAATGTGAAAGTTATGAGGCCTAGAGTGTAGACCCGAAACTGTGCGTGCATGCCCAAAATGATGGAAATATGTCATAACATGAGGGAAATCATCAAAAATGGTTGTATTTGATCAAAGATGATGAGAAAAATGTTAGACTAAGGTTGAACTAGGTGGAAAGCCACATAAAGTTGAGTGACAGTGCAGGATGATGCAAGAATGCATGAATGCAAGATGAAGATGATTTGGTGAATCAGAAGGCATGATTATGGTGATGGAAAATGAGATGAAGAAGAAAGATGAGATGAAGAGATGTTAGTATAATGGAAATACTTTTGCTTGTAGAAAGTGCACTAAATTTCAAATGGAGCTTTATTTTGATATGGAAAATGGAATGCAACGCATCACGACATAAAGGGCTAGAGCGCAAATGCAAGCCTTTTGCGTAAACAAGCACGATGCAAACAAAGAATGACCTTGTCCTTCCTAAGGCATATGTACATGCCTCAGACTCTCAAAGGTACATTTTAATAGACAAAAATAGAAAAAGAGGACCTTGAACCATCTCGGCCACCCTCATAGATTAGTTTTATATCATCGAGTGGTATAGGAACATGATCAAAGAAAAACAAAGCAAAAAATAAATCACTCACTAAACAGCGTGAGCCAATAGCTATCCTTGTCCATTACTACTTTCTTTTTAGTGTTTTAGGTGTTTAGATGGTGTTTGACATGTTGATGATGTGATAGCACTAGTTGTGGATTTAGTTGATAGGTTCATAGTGACTGGTTGGATTGATTGCTGGTTCACGTTGGTCAGATAGTGTGATTGTCTTGAAAGTGTAGTGCTTTGAGTTTCAATTTGCAAAGTGCAAGTGTGAATGCAAAAGGGATGGTTATCCATAGTGAGTATGTAGAAGGTTTATTGCAAATTTTTGACAGGTTTTGTGATTTTTAGGGTTTTGTGTGGATATTTGTTTTTTTTGTGTAACTGATTTCTTCAGGTCATTTTACAATTTTAAGGGTTTTTTCAGGACATTTTATGAATTTTAGTGCTTTTTTTCAGGACATGTTATGGTTTTTAGTGATTTTTTCAGGATCATATTTGAATGTTTAGGATTTTTTTCAGGACATTATGTGATTTTTAGTGATTTTCTCAAGACATTTTATGATTTTTAGGGATTTTTTCAGGATCGTATAAGCATAAACAAGTGTTAGCTCCAATCTGTTATGCGATAGATCCAATGGATAAAAAGAACCTAGGGGTATGCCCCTAGTTCAAATTCAAACTTATGAACCATGTAGGTAATATGCCCCCAGACAAGACACAAATTATGTACAAAGGCCAATTACAGAGTGTGTGTGTGTAGACTGGTGATGCTTAAGCAAGGTAACAAAGGACATTAACCAGTTTGTGAGCCATGATAAGGAACCAAGGATGTCTTGTAATATGAAGGTTATGATCAAGGAATGATAGAGGGGGAAAAGACCAGATGGAATCCTAATAGATGGAGGAGCAATAACTGATTACACATGGCACATGTTTGCCAGGTTTTCACCATGGTACTTGCCCAAAGCGCCTGTTTGCCAGGTTTTCACTTTTGGATGAAATTTTTCTCTTGACTCAAATTTTTGTGCCAAGATGCCTATTTGCCAGGTTTTCATCAAGGCATCCATTTTTTCATGACTTTTTTCACTTTTTTTTTTTTTTTTCTTTTTTCATGACTTTTTGCTATTTTTTCTTTGCTTTTTTTCATGACTTTTTGCTATTTTTTCTTTGCTTTTTTCATGACTTTTTGCTATTTTTTCTTTGCTTTTTTCATGACTTTTTGGTATTTTTTTGGTATTTTTTCAGGACTTTTTGCAAATTTTTTGATATTTTTTCATGACTTTTAGATGGAATCAAGAATGTCACTAACAAATGCTGAGAAGATATCTGTTGTTGGTGCTGCTAGCTAATGAGCTCTAAATCCATGACTGACCATAACTACATAGGATTTGTTTCGAGTTTGTAGCTAAAATCAAACCACTAGAAAGGCCTCGAGATATACCATCGTGTACCATATGTAAGACAATGCCTATCTCTTGCGAATCAAGGCATCTAAGGATAATTGGGTCAATAAGAATGT
This sequence comes from Cupressus sempervirens, assembly GCA_028749045.1. Taxonomy (NCBI): domain Eukaryota; kingdom Viridiplantae; phylum Streptophyta; class Pinopsida; order Cupressales; family Cupressaceae; genus Cupressus; species Cupressus sempervirens. The sequence goes on along the minus strand of CM053791.1, from coordinate 809,024,567 downwards.
CATGTGGGATGTCACTAATCATGAAATATGCAAAGGCTTGTTGGATAAAGGGCTGATTTTGGTTATTGGAAAAATTAGGTAGTTGGATTTGGGGATAAACAAAGGGATATAAGGGAGGGTTGAGACCAATGAGCTTCCACATGAACGCTGATTTAGAGAGCTCCAAAAGACTTTGTGACATGTTGAACATTGGAACACTAATATTCATGGCATCATATTTTTCATTTTGTATCATTGGGAGCTACTTAGCTTTTGATTTTTTATAGTCTAATGGTGCCTTTCGATTTTCACCAAGAGACCTATGCTTGTTATTTCTTTCTCTTTTTGCTTTGTAAGTAGAAGGTGGAGTAGGCTCCCCAAAGTATGCCAATGTGTTCTCTTTAGATGAAATTGCTTCTTTATGATCTTTAGTCATAATGCCTTCAAAGTCTACTATGAGAGTGTCATCATCATCAAATTGATCAAAAATTTGCGGTCCACGTTGGTCCCAATCCGAAGGTTCAGGATAAATTGAGGGGGTGTCATCATCAGTGCTGAATGGGCTTTGGTTAAAGCTATGCATATGGGCATTAGATTTGGTTGTATCATTGGGGTTATGCTCAAAAGGGAGAGGATTGTTGGTTTTAGGTGGGATATCCTCAGATGCCTTTTCATTGTTCAAAACATCCATAGTCTTACATGTAGCTACCGTGGTAATGGGAGGACCTATTCGTAATGGTTTAAATCGAGGCCCCAAACTAGGAGGTTGTCCTTTTGTAGTGAGGGGTTCAATTATACCTTGTTTCTGAGATCCAAGACCACTATAGCCATCATAGCATTGTTTTTGCATGATAGTAAACCCAAGTCCATACTTGCTAGGAGATATCAAAGTGGGTCCTCATTCTGCTTTTGCTTTCTCAATACATACGGATGTATTCTCATTGATAGAAGTATCATTCTTTGTACTGATCTTTGATTGTGCTTGAAGTGGTTGTGATTTACCATAAGATTGGGGAGAAACTAGTGACTCCCTAATGTGAGAGACTTGAGACATAAAGTACTCTCCACACCCATTGTCTTCAATCTTCATCTTTTCCTTGGCTTTACTGAGTAGTATATCAGCATCCACATACTTAGAGGAATTTGTGGGCTATGCTTCATTGTTTGTTGGGATTTGAAATGCACTAGCATCTCTTAGATTAGCACAAAATTGAAAAGGATCTAGATCGCTAGGGATGGTAACCCCTACATTATGATAGGAAAACTTCAGACATTGATGATATGTAGAAGGGACTGATTTCATAGCATGAAGCCAAGGGCATCCTAGTGTCATGTTACAATTCATTTCTATATCTAGGACATGGAAAAATGTATCTTCAATAGCTGGACCAACTCTGACAGGTAATGTGATGATGCCCTTGGAGAAGCGTTCACCATCATCATAAGCTTTTATTGTGATTCTTCGAGATGGATCCACATCATCTTCAAAATAACCCAAACTGTTGACAACCTTAAGAGTATAGATGTTCAGTCTTGCTCCTCCATCTATTAAGACATGTCTAACTTTGGCATTATGGATGAAGAATTTGAGATAAAGGGGATCATTATGGTTAGGTTTGTCCTTAGGAATATCATGGGGTGAAAATGTGATATGTTGTGATGTAGATAGATTCCCAACCATGGCTTGGAAGTAGGTGACATCCATGATATCTGGGACTATTGACTCTTTAAGGGCTTGCTCACAGATCTTTTGGTGTTGGGGGGATGCACATAGTAGGTCCAAAATAGATATTTGTGCAGGGGTTTTGTCAAGTTGTTCAACAAGGCTATAGTCAGCTAAAGTAGGAGTAGTAGGTCTAGATGGAGGTACAGGTCTAGTAGAAGCACTACGTCTAGCTGGGGCTCCAAGTAGGGTGATCTTTCTATGGCGTGTAGTGAAAACACAACGAGGGTTTTTAGCTTTCAATGTGAATGTGGATATGTGAAAGTCAGACTCATTAAAGCAATTGATGGTGTAGTCATAGCTGGTACGTGTGTAATTCACATTACCTTGCGAGTTTGAGTTTGAAGTTGAGGGTTTCTCTTTGTCATGATTACCCAAAGGATCTTTGAAAATAGTGTGATCAGAGTTGGATACTAATAGTGATGGATCAACTATGATGAAATCATCATCAATAAGGTCTTGTATTGCATGTTTTAGTTCAAAGCATGATGAAGTCTTGTGTCCTTTAGTACGATGGTAATCACAATACTTTTTGTCATCCCACCAGTCAACTTTAGTCAATGGTTCATCTTTGATTGGGGGTAATTGCAGGAAGTTATTACTCAGTAACTGTTGTAATCTAGTCTCAAGTGCTATTCCCAATGGTGTGAATTTCCTATCTTTGGTTCTATGATGTCTTCGAGGTTTATCTTGCGTGGGAGTCTCAATTTTCTATTGTGGAGCTGATGTTTGATTAGATGTTTGTGAATTTGTATGGTTTACACCTTTCAAAGTCAATTGAGGTTGTGTTGTGCTAATTGTGTGAGCATCCACAATGCCATCATTAGTCACATTCTTGTTTTTGGAGAAAATTTTTGCCTTTTCATTAGATGAGTTGGTGTTTGTGTTTTCTTTGTTTATCTTGAGGATTCCCTTATAGATAAGAGCATCTTCAATACTAGCCCCTTTTTTCATTAGTTTAGAAATGGTGCTTGGACTCTTGATTTTGAGTTCATACATTAAGTTCGGGACTAAGTTTTCAATGCACAAGTTTACTTGTTGTTCTTCAGGGATGTCTAGTGAGCATTGACTAACTAAGCTTCTCCAACACAGTAAGAATGTGATGAACGATTCTCCTGTCTTCTATTTAGTTGAGCACAAATCAGAAAGTGTCATCTCATTTGTAATGTTAAAGGCAAAGTGGGAGATAAACTTGTTTGCTAGCTCTAACCAAGATTTGATATTACCAGGAAGTTTGGAGTACCATTCAAGTGCAGACCCACCTAGAGAATGAGGGAACAATCTCATAAGGTAAGTGGGTTCATCACTGAGTTTAGTACATGAAGCACAAAATTCTTTGATGTGGTCAAGAGGGTTTCCTTTTCCTCGATATTTTTCAAACCTTGGAGCCTCAAAGTGTTTTGTGAATGGAGGCATATACAGACTTTTATCAAATGGATTAGGACATAGGTCCCTTTCTATATATAGAGCCTGTTTCTTTTGGACTCCCAATGCCTCGACTTGTTTGGAAATTTGTTTGAATTATTGTAATAGTTCTTCATTGGGGTTTTGCATGATGGTCTTTCCTTCAAGTCTTTTGTGTTTGTGAGTAGACCGTTTGCTGTGGCGAGAACTATGTCTACTTGATTCTGACATTTCTGTGTCTGATGAATCTGATGAAGTGTCGCTAGGTGGTGGAGGTATGTTGGCACCTCAAAGACAAAAAGGTCCTTGTTGTTGGGGTACTTGTTGTGGTATTTGATGTGGCACTTGTTGTGGGATTGACTGTGATTGTTGTACCATGTGTTGTTGTTGTGCCATGTGTTGTGGTTGTTGTTGGGATACCTCTGTTGGTTGTATGTGAGACCATGTCCATGCTTGTTGTTGTAGAGGTATTTGTTGAGGTTGTTGTGGCAAATGTTGTTGTTGTAACAAATATTGTTGGTATGCGATTTTTTGCTCAAGGTATCTTTGGTATTCCATTTGTTGCTTGAGTTGCTCTTGTTGTTTAGCAAACATCATTTGTTATTGTTGGAATTGCTGCTAAAATTGTTGTTGATAAATTGTATGTAGTTCAAGTGGGTTCACATGGGATTGCGTGTAAGGAATGTTGGATGTTTGCCCCACTTGTGGTTGTTTTCATTGTGTTTGATGTTGTTGATAATATGTGGGATGTGTGTCAAGAAAATGTAGACTTGATTGTGCCTTGGAAGTGTTGAGTCCTTGTACCATTGTAGGTTGTTGTTGTCATGGGGGTTGACTAAGTCCTTGAGAATTGAACGTCATGTTTGGATTGTGGTTTTGGTACCTTTGTGTGCTAGATGTTCCTACTTGCGACATCATATTGACTTGACTATGAGATGCATTTCTATTAGGAATGGGTGTAATGTCAATAAGAATTTTCCTTTGTGCATCTATAGGGATGGTTGCACTTGATGTTTCACATGTTGTATTTATGAGAGGCTCCATAGTGTTTGATGTCGTAGTATGGGGTAACGTTAGAAGCAAAGGCGTATTTTGTTGATTTGCCTCAAAAGAAGATACGTGTGGCATCCCTAGAGCATGGGTCCCTTTAGGTGCATCTTGTTGTTGCATCATGTGACTAAAATCAAGTCTTAATGTCCTTTTGGGGTGTTTAGGGATTGGTGGTATTTCATCAAACAAGGGGTTAACATTGATGTGTTCAAATGTACTTTGGATGATTTCAATTGTTGGTTCTTGATGGGCCCTTATAGGTGCCATTATTATGTTTGAAAAATCCAAAGGTTGTTTTCCCTTGTCTAAGTCCAAATTTATCATGGGTTGGATGTTTTCAATTGTTGTGTTGGTTTTATTTTTGGACCTAGGACCTTCCAAGTTTGGGTTAAATTTGACAATTTCTTGTCCTGCCAAACATTTGAAGTTCTTGCGAAAACTTTTTTCTTAACATACCCTAGCCATTTCTTCATCACTGATGCCATAATAAGTGTCAGAGTCATCACTTAGGTGTATAATACCTTGTTGTATGTTTGATGTGTTAGGTTGGCTGAATTCAAATGCATGTGATTGTTCATCTTCAGGTGAGGTTGGTACACTTCCTCCTCCTGGTGGCATTGGCACGAATATAGGTTCAAAGTCAGGACTCCATTGAACCATCCCATGTGTGGGGGAAGTGTTTGGAGGAAATCTCATGGTAGGTGTATTTTTCAAGGTTTTTTGTGCCATAGCTTGAGGATCTTGCAGATACATGTTCAAGGGGTCTGCTAGTAATGGTTGTGATGCCTCGATTTGGTCTTCATCAAAGGTTTTTTGGTTTTCTTGCTCTTTCTTTGTCTTAGACAAGGTTTTGGTTGTGCTTGTGCCTCAGAAAACAAAGGTTGATAGAGTTCCTCGGGTCTCTAAGCTGATTGTCTCCTAGTAAGTGCTAGCATGATACCTAAGAGTGCAAATGCAATGGAATTTTTTAGTGTTTTGGGTGATTTTAGAGCGGTGGGTGTGCGAGATATGAGTGTTTTTGGGATTTTTTAATTGTTTAGGAATGTTATGAAATGTGAGGAAATTCAAAATGAATTATGGTTTTGATGTGCAAAGTGAAAATGTCCTAGGGATATTATGCAAATGCAAAATGCAAGGTGATGTTTTGAAGTTTGACTAGAGGGGATGAAAATGACTCTAAGGTATGCAAAATGACAATTAGGGTTATGTTTTGGACTTGGTAATGATACTAAAGATAGGTGTATGCAAGGTAGGCTATGCAAAGGATGGTGTTCTAGGGTTCTTAATGATGTTTGGGACATGCAAAATGAGGGTAAATGCTTAAGAAGGTAATTTGGTTGATGGACAATTTGATAGGGTTTGGTAGTGAAAATGATGTTAAGGATTTTGATCATATGAAGGGGATATACCACTAGGGTAGGTCAAAATAACGTTTGGGGATGCTAGGGATATGATTATGTTATGACAAGGGTATATGGAAAGTTTTGAACTTAGATAAAACCTTTTGAAAGTATTTTGCCTAAGAGTTTAACCTTGTGATAAAGGACTTTGGATCTTGACCAAAAATTGATAAAAGATGAAAAGATGAAATTGATAAAAGATGAAAAGGTCAAATATATCAAGACATTGACAGATTTTGACCAAAGAAAATGATAAGAAAAGATAAAAAGACTAGTCAAGATCCATTATTTGTCAACACTAGGAGATACTCTAAGACTCATACTTTGTTTAGATTTTTTACTAAATTCAAAGGTTTTGGGGGTTCAAAATGACATTTTGAGGACTCAAAATGATGGTGATGCTGAGAAAATATGTGATATGGACAATTCCTATGATGGAAAAGGGGATTTTGGGTGCAGGATACGGTTTTGGGTCAAGTGCAGAATGGGTAGGTCTATAGGGTCCTAGATGCAGTTTTGGGGTCCTAAAGTGCAGTTCAGAGGCCAAAAATGGTCATGCAGGTACCCAAGTGCACCCTAATAGTGCCAAGTGTGCCCTAACAGTACCAAATACGTCATTGATGCACTTAGAGCCAGTTTGGGCATAGTTGGTAGTTTCTAGGTGCAGTTGGTAAGTCAGAATGAAGGTTTGTTGATTCTGAGAGGTATGGTTACCAAACTGACATTGCAGGAAGCCAAGATGTTGGGGTTGATGTTAGGATGGGTTGGGAGATGAAAAATGAAGGTTATGACATATAGAATGATGTCTTAAGTGAAGGTGATGATGATTAGGTGTTGTAGAATGCAGATCTGGGCAAGCTAGTGCAAGGGGAGCTAACCAGGTACCTAAGGACACTGTTGAAGCCCCAAAATGTTATCTGGAACCCAAAATTGGATCTCAGGACCACCAAGTGTGCCCAAATAGTGTAGAATGCATGAATGATGTAATTGGGGCCCAGTTGGGTGCAGTTGGTAGTTTCTGGGCGCAGTTGGTAAACTGGGCTAAAATAGAGGCAATTCTGGAAGCTATGGTTTCAAGATTGATGTCACAGAGAGGTAAATGGTAGAGGATAGTGTTAGGTCCAATTTGGATGCTTAAAAGGATGATTAGGACACTTAGAATGATGGATAAAGTGGTCAATATGATGAATAGGTATGCAAAGATGCAAGGTGGTGAATGCAAAGTGCTGATTTTGAGATGGGAATGCAAAAAACTAAGAAAAGTAAACTGAACCTAAATGGATGCAATATGAAAGGTAATAGATACTAAATGAGAACTAAAAGGTGAAATATGAAGTCTATATGATGCATGAATGAGGCCTATACTAGGGTGAATACAAGTGAAGTCTATGCAAGTGTGAGATCTACGTTTTGCCAAGCACATTTAGGAGCACAAGTCAACATGTTTTCCAAAATTTGAGTGTGTTGAACCAAAGTTTGCAAATTTTGATAAAGGTTGAAATGTTTTGGCAATGTGTGATGTTTTGACAAGGTGTAAATTTAAAATTTTGGCTTTTATCTTGATCATGTTTTACACACACACAAGACACATTAAGACAAGAATAGTTGTTGTAAAAAGTTAACAAACACACCACAACCTAGGCTTTTAGGACTGTATCCACTGAATTCCTTCTTGAACTAAAGTTTAGTCATGCTATCCAGAGCAAACAACCTAGGATCTTGGCACCACAGGCTCCCCCTTACAATGCACTCACTTCTTGGGGCTACCAAGATCCGCTTCCCAAGGGGCATGACTTCCCAAGGGACTGTTGCCTCTACTAAGGACCACGAGAATGTAGGATGTCTTGACAGGCATGGGTGACCCCTTGAGCCAGTGGATAGAAAGGATTTTGGCCACTAAAACATGGTTTTTAGTAAGGGCATTCCATTCAGCAAGTTAATGATAAACTTCCGCCGAAGGTGTCCCAGCCCCGAGAACCAGGGTTTGATGCACCACAAGGGTACTGGAGGAGAGCTATCACACAGCAATACCATCGACACAGCTTTCACCATAATTTAATTTTATATAGCGGTTGGAACATTGACCTAGCTTTGGCCTGTTATCACTCTGAGGTCATCCCCTGGCATACCCAATATTGAGTATCTTGGTCCAAGGTAGGCCTCCTATAGAAGTTACACAAATTTCTCTTACAGCCAAAATCCATGAATGGTGAGGGGAGAGGATACGTCCAATGCAACTCCTAGGGATCTAACATCGTAGAAACACCAGGAAGAAAAGAAAAAGGTTATTTTTAAGCACCAAATGAAATGTTATCTAATCTAGGAAATCCACACACATAGTTTTGAAAGACACATAAAGTCTTCGACAACGTCCTGCAAAACACACACATCAGTAGTTTGTTATGATCATATCTTCATCCAACGATCACCACATGCTACAAATAGATCATCAGTAACACAAAATCACTTAATCTATGTCCTAGAGAGTGATAGGAGCTTGAAATGCAGATTTTGATTGGTGCATGTGCTTATTGTGAACCTAGGTGTGCTCCGATAGTGCAAATTGCTCCCCAGAAGGCCAAAATGGCTCTGAACATCCCCAAGTGTGCCCAAATAGTGCCAACTGCATCAATTACATAGTTGGGGCCTAGTTGGGTGTAGTTGGTAGTTTTAGGGCGCAGTTGGGAAGTCAGATGCAGGGTGTGGGGAAATGGGTGCCTAGTCAAGACCCAGAAACTGAAATTTTCAAAGCTACACTCCCAAGTGCGCCCAAACAGTGTAGACTGCATCAATGATGTAGTTGGGGCCTAGATGGGCATGGTTGGTAAGTTGGAAACAACAGAAAGAGGTTTTGGTGGTTTTTAGGCTCCTAAAACTGCTCCTAGGGGTCCCAAGTGCGGCCTGACATAGTAGAATGCGCCCTAGGACAGCAAGCTAATAGAATGTATGAAACGAGATCCTATAAGCCTTTTACTGGACCCCTTAATTAATCTAGGTGTAAAAAGGAAGAGCAGATAGTCATTATACCCTTCCAAGTGAGCTCCTTCCTTGCACCTACAAGCACAAAACAAGAAAACCCAAGTTAGATATGCATGTTCAGGTCGGGTTCACCAAATGTAGGACCAAAAAAATGGGTTAGAAGCATAACACACTATGAGCAAATCACAAACTCAATCAACATGTATTAGCACCCACTAGTCTACCGTGAAAGCCAAACTAAACAAAAGAAAGCAAACATAATAAAAAACTCCCTTTTCTATTTGTAGCTCCCATGTCCTTCTTTCTTCTCCAAATGATTGTAGCTCCAATTCACCTATAGTGCACACAAGATTGAAGCCAAAGCCTATGATATGGATAATGCCATGAGAATACTAGAAGTGTGATTTTAAGCTTGAAAGAGAGAATGCAACATGCAAAGAAGTAAAGACTCAAAGATTCAAAGATTTGGACTTTCAAAACTTAAGCATTCGAGGATTCAAGGACCCCAAAATGAGATAAGAGTGTTCATTTTATAATTTTCATGTAGGGTGAGAGCATTGGATTTTTCACCCATAGACATGCGATGTGGCAAGAGATTCCTATGATGCATATGATAGAATATGTCAAAAGTAATATTCTATGACACATGCAAGTCAAATTTGGAAGAGAATCTATGACATGTCATAAGATTCCTCAACCCACTTAAAGCCAAGAATCTATGACGAATAAGCCAAATAGGGACATGCATAAGAGGTAATAATAATTCCTATGACGCATATGACAGAATATGCCAAAAGTAAGATTCTATGACACACGAGAGTCAAATTTGGAAGAGAATCTATGACGCGTCATAAGATTTCTCAACCCACTTAAAGCCAAGAATCTATGACGAATAAGCCAAATAGAGACATATGTAAGAGGTAATAATATTTGATTATGAAAAATCTCAGCCAAGTGTCAAAGGAGAATCCACGAGGTGTCACATCCAAGTGTCATGATGATGAAATATTTTATGGAATATTTGAATTAAAAATCCTTTTATTCCACAAAATAAGAATTAGTAGAAAATGGAATTAATGATGGAAAATAGAACTTGGGAAATTGTAAATTTCCATGGTTTGCAGTTAATGAATCAATTAATTAATAAAATTAATTAATTGAGGATGATAATCAAGAAGAATAATTAGAAGGAATAATAGAATTAAATTATGGGTTATTTAATCCTATAGAGAAAATTAGCAGATGATTGGCCAAATTGATTAAATGAATGTGACAATATCCTTCGATGAAAATGTGATGATGATGGATATCAAATAAGATGATGAAAAGGTAGACCAAAGCCATGGTCAAATTAATTGATAGATCAAAATTGATAACATGCCAATGACACATGACATGAATTAATTGATATGTAACATTTAACCGACATTATAAATGCTACAGGATTGAAATTGATTGATAAGGTTCGATCATAATAACACTGATGGACACTGTCAATATTATTAAAATGGTTGATGATGCCATGATATAACATTGAAATCCTCAACAACGTCAAAGATTGAATGACATGAATGATATTTTGACCTAGTACTAAGAGCCATGACAATACTAATGTTAGATTGATAAGATTGATAAGTTGATAGGTTTCCAAGACACTGAAAGCCACAACAATGCCTAGGAGTGGATAAAAGATGATTGATTTGGGATGTTTGATATGTTTTGGGTTGATTAGGACCGATTTTGAGTGATTTTGAGTTGATTTGGGGTGATTTCGAGTTGATTTGATATGATTCTGAGTTGATTTGATATGATTCTAAGTTGATATGAAATTGATGTGAAAGGGGATACAAATGACAAAATATGGTCAATCTGGCCAAAAGATCGAAGTTAGTAGAATGATAAAATGGGACAAATTAGTATGAAGAAGTGATGAATGTCATAGATGTGAACCATTTTTGAGCGCCTACAGTTTTAAATGTTAAATGTTAGTTTAGTAAGTAATGTTAGATGTTAGGAATTTAGTTAGTTTTATTATTTGTTTTAATATTTAGTAAGTATAAGTTAATTGTTAGTAAGTTAAATTACTTGTTAAATTTTAAATGTTAGAATATTTTTAGATGTTAGAATTTAGTAAAGGTCTTTTATTACATAATGTTAGTGTTTAAATAAGTTCTTTTAGTATTATGTATTTAAATTTATAGTTAATTTTATTTTAGTTATTTATTTTTAATTATTAATAAGTTAATGTTGGTTAATTAGTTTTAGTTTTAATTTATGTCTTAATAGTTGATTAATTTGTAAATGTAGTGTATGGCTATTTAACGTGTGTTGTAATTTAAAGGTAAATAAATTTAATATTGTTTTAGATTAATTTAAATTTAATTAAAAAATATATATTATTTTCGCCATGTAATATTTAATTAGTATTAGTAATGCTTAAGTTATGATTGATGACATTAATCTTATTAATATTATTTAGTGAAATTTAAGATTGAATTTAAAAGGATAAGTTAGTTAGTAAAGATTGTTAGAGGGAGTGTTATTTTTTTGGGGTCTAATATAAACACGAACAAATTGTGAAATCAATTAAACAACAAATGATTAAATCCTACACAAGTTATTTAAACCACTAAAATAAAGTGTTAAGGTATTGTTAGGGGAACCTATACCTATCTCTCAACATACCTATAGTTAAACTTGTGGAACAAACATATCAAATTATATCAAAACCCTATATCAACTAGTAGTTTTATTAATTTTTTTTTTAAAGTGTGTTTTTGTCCCTTATTTTGGGCATGAAAAAACCCCAAAATTGAAAAACTTCAAAAATAAAACCCATTTAATCTTTGGGCACAAAAGCCATGAAAATCCAATAAAAAATAGTTTTGGACACCGTATGCAAAAATGACTAGCATAATGATGCAAAATCCCAAACCCTCATCCTGAAAAATTGGGAAAATGTTCATACCCAAACAATTGGGAAAAACCAATAGACATGAACGAAGGGGAACACTAGTTCTTTGCCTCCAAACAAACAACTACTAGAAAAAAAAAAACTAGAAATAGAGCTGAAACATGAAAATAGAAGAGCCCTACCTGACAACCAAAAGGGCTAAAATAAAAAATAGCTATTTAAAATAAATAATCTATAGATATGGTCAAAAATGATGACAAAGCAAGGTCTTCTCGAGCTAGATCCAATGAGTTTTTCCTCAGGAAGGTCCCATGCTTGTAGCTCTCACAACGAATGGAAAACCAATCCTTTAGAAAAGGATTTTAGAAAAAGCTCTCAATTTTCCAAATTGCAAAAGTGAGAAGTGAGGAATTAAATTCCTCTTTCAATACTTATTTTCTTTTTGAGTGAATAATTGATTAGGGTAAATAGCTAGCCAACCTAGTTAAACCCTGAATTGACCCAAATGAAAATAGGTTATTCCTAGTAATAGAAATTCATCTATGGAAAAGCTGCCAGAAATTAAAATTAATAAAAATAAAGCCCAAAAATTCAAAATTACAAAAATTCCTTAACATCTTTTGTAACAAATGTGAACCTCTAAATGCATAGACACACTCATAGGTCTAGTCACCTAATGCAAATGAGTTCAAATTTAATAATCACTAAAAGATTTAGTTTAAATAATTAAATAAAGATATGTTAACCATACAAGGACAACATTGGAAAATATGAACAGCTGAATCCCTAACTCCATGTGCCACTATCAAGGATATAAATCCCACACACTATAAAAAATCAAGTGCAATACATATAATGTGATAGCCAAAGCAATAAATGCATTAAATGCCTAATTTAACCATTTATTCAATTATACTAATAACATCCATTTACATCACTCACGTTCGAAATAAACATAATGAAGAAAGAATGAAGAAAATATCCATAGCATAAAATCCATCACATAAAAAAATTAGAGATATGTCCAAATACCAAATATCTATATATCATCATAGATCTACAGTCATCACAAAATGGAATCAACATGCGAATATGATAAACTGAACAACATAGCAATATAGCGTCTATGAAATTGAAATTAATGTATAACATCTGACCATTAGGTCATCTCAAATGAAACATAATAAGATTATCAAGTATCTCTAAAAAGAAAATATAACAAGGTTCAGACTGCAAATATGAGAGGCACTACATGTTTTATCGAAAGATATTATTTGATTGCATAGGATTCCTCATTGGATTATTCCAAATAAAGATCTAGTGTTTACTTCAGCATTATGGACGTCTCTCTAGGATGCTTTTGGTGCACAACCTAATTTTAGTGTAGCTTATCACCTAGATACTGATGGTTAGACAGAGAAAGTGAACTAGGTTCTAGAAGATATGCTTCACATGTACATGATGGATAGGTAGGTAAAGTGGGAGGATCATTTATACCTTTTTGAGTTTGCATACAACAACAAGTATCATAGTTCTCTTGGCTTGTCACCTTTTTAGGCCTGGTATGGTAGACCATGTCATATCCATTTGAGTTAGGATCATTTGGAGGACCATGTACTTTTAGGTCTAGAGATGCTTTACGATATGGAGTAGCAAGTTGTTCATATTATAGAGAATTTGGTTATTGCTTAGGACATGTGGGAGAAGCATGCATATGCCCATAGGTTGGATTGTCACTTCCCTATTGGTGACATAATGTTTTCGAGAGTGCATCCAAGGAAGAGCCCCATTTGTTATGGGAAAGGCTCTAAATTAGCACCACATTTTTTTAGATTGTTTGAGATCTTTGAGAGGATTGGTCTTGTTTCTCATTCATTAGCATTGCCACCTATCCTATTGTGCATCCATGATGTTTTCCATGTTTCTATTTTGAGATAGTATATTCTTGACATGACCCATGTTCTTGATTGGGATGCTTTACAAGTGGAGGATGAGAAACTTTCTTTGGAGCCCATTGGTATCCTTCAGCATCAGAGATTGAATTTGAGAGGTTGGGACATAGATCAAGTAAGGGTCTAGTGGGACCTGAGTGATGTGACCTCTACTACTTGGGAAGATGCTATGCAGTTGAAAGATTTGTACCCCTATCTTTTTTTTAGGCTTCTAGGAGTAAACTTATGCCTAGTAGGGGAGGATGTAGTGTCCTTTTTGTTTGTAGTCTATACCTTATTTATTTTGATCCAAGAGATACTTTTTACTCATGTTATTTTTACATTTGAGATGACTTGAGGGTCATATGTTATACTTTTAATTTTAGTATTATAGATGTTAGATTACTATGTTGTTTAGTTGATCATATTTGTATGATGATGTCATTATGAGATGACAATATGTTTTATTATGATACATGGTTATTTATCTTAATCAATTATTCACTTGAAAAGTGAATAAGTATCGAAAGAGGAAATTAATTCCTCACTTCTCACCTTTAGAAATTACAAATTTGAGAGCTTTTTCCAAAATCCTCTTCTAGAGGATTGTGTTTCTGTTCATTGTGAGAGCTATGAGCATGGGATATTCACAAGATTAGTCTCCTTAGATCTAGCTCAGGGAGACCTTGTTTTGTGATGACTTTTAGAAATTTCCACTAGATATTTATTTTATCTAGTTGATTCTTGTTTTGGCGCTTTTGGTTGTCAGATAGGGCTCTCTCATTTTTATGTTTCAATTCCATTTCTATTTTTGTTTCTAGTAGCTATTTGTTAGAAGGCTAAGAACTAGTGTACCCCTCCATTTCTAATTGCTAGATCTGCCCAGTTGGTTGGGTATGAATGTTTTCTCAATTTTTAGGACGAGTGTTTGGGGTTTTGCACCGTTATGCTAGCCATTTTTGCATATGGTGTCTAAACCTAAATATTATTGGATTTTCATGGCTTTTGTGCCTAAAGACCAAATGGGTTTTAATTTCAAAGTTTTTTAGTTTTAAAGTTTTTTCACCTCAATGTATGTGCTACCCAATTTTCTCTGGTTTTCTTGGCATGATATTCATCAAAGACTTGGATCATTCATAAGATGTTAGTTAGACCATTTTTTCACTTTTATGTTGCATTGGGATGTGTGCCGCATCCATCCTCTTGAACTTGTTTTTAGTTGAGTGATATTTTTCTTTTGTTCTCATCTAGCCCATGTGTTATGGTCTTTATGATGGTGGTGCAACACACATGAGCACGTGTGTGTGTATTTGTTAGGCGACTTGTGAGCCCCAATCTCCCATGGTATTTCTGAGAGTTATGTTCATTTAGGGTTGTGTTGAGAATATGCATGCCTACAGGCACTCATCATTGGATGAGCATGGGCAAGGTAGGGTAGCACCATGGAGAGGGCTTCTATCTCACATCTTGGTGATCATTATGCCCAGAGGGTTGGTAGAGGAAGTTTTAATCAAGTCATAACTAAATAAAATATTGTATGGTAATAAAACTAAGATGATTAAAGGACACAATATAAGAGCCTTCAATTGGGGAGTTGAACCACATGATATCTAGCTTAGACTTCACAATGCCAAATGACTATCCATACAACGAGTCCCTACATAGTTACCCATTAAGTGTTTGACCAGGACCTGTAGTACTTGCATTGTCTCATGATCTTGGTTTTAGTCATCTTACTCTCTAGTGTGAGTGTTAGCTATGGATGTTTACTTTATGTGTTTTATGGTTGGATCAATATCTCCATCAACACGATGGGAGTGAACCTATGGGTTTCATATAGTTGGGAGGTGTGGCTATCTATACCACTACTAGGAATTGGTATACAGAGTTGGTCTATTGTTTCAATGCAACTAGTGCTTAATGTTCACTTGGTATATTTATAATTTTAGAGTATGCTTCCTTGTGAATTATTCTTTCATTAGAATCCTTGTATATCATATAAGATGATGTTAGTTTTTTTGACACATTCTATGATTATGATGTTTAGCATATGATTAGATGATGTGATTTTCTTAGTTGGAGTATCTATTGCTTATTGGTTTAGCATGTTATATTTCCTATTCTTATGATGTTATTATGTTTTACTAGTGACATCCTCATAAGACAACTCTGATTATCTAGTTGGCAGTTTGTGATGTTACACGCAGGGGATGGCTAGGACCCTTGAGGTATCATGATGCTATTATGGTTGGTAAAAACTATGCAAGTTTTTATTTTATTTTTTACATTGTGATGTTGCTTTCAGTATGTTTCCTTTACTACTTAAAATTAGATAGTTAGATGTAGTTCTATCTTATAGTTATTGTATTCAAGTGTCTTAGCCTCAATTTGTGGATCTAGTACTCCTCGATGTGGAGGAATTTTTTGTCCTATCTTCTTATCTTGTGTTGACCTTGCTTGCTATTGTGAATTCTCATGTGACTATTAGAAATTCTTTAGAATAATTGAGAGGGGGTGGTGAATTAGTTATTCAAGGTCCAAATGTCCTATTCAAACTTTTTCATGAAGTTTGGTGAACCCATTCAACCATTCATTCATCCAAGCATTAACTTTTATAATTAGCAAGTTATTGTAAATCAACATGCAAGCATAACACTTAAAGAAATCAACACATAACACAATGATTTATATGGAAACCCAATTTGGAAAAAACCACCAGTAACATGCTACTCAATTCTCACTCTTATGAAGTGATGCCCTTTGAAAGACCTAACCTATTAAAGGCTTACAATACATTGTTAAATGTGACCTTGTTAGAGGATTTAACCACCTAGTTAGAAGTGGGCCTTGTTAGAGGACTTTAAAACATTCACTTCGAATGACACCCTATTAAAGGATTTACATATGGCTACTAGGCCAACCAAAGTCCATATGATTTTCCTTCCATCCTAACTAATACAATTGCTAGAGAATAACAATTAGGGATTTTGACTTGATTACAGAATATAACTTAACTTGTAGATCTTAGATCACTTCTCAGATTATACCATTGCCTAGCCTTCAATCACTACAACTCTAATAGCTTGCCCTCCTTTCAAGCTTAGTCTTCTTGAGTCTCCATGCTCAATGTACCAATGCAATCATCTCTTCATTACCACTTGTAGAATTAAAGCCTTTGTGCTTTTCCTTCTCCTAGATGTCTTCTCCTTGACACCTTTCTAACCACTTCGCAGTTTGGCTCTTCAGTAGTAGCATTAGCAACTTTTACTTCTTGGTCTATGACTCCTTAAATAGAAGTCTTGGAGTTTCTTTTCTCACTCAATTCTTTCATTCTTTAATTTCAATTCATATTGATTAGGTAGGATTCATTGCATCTAACCCATATGTTGTTTCCTCTAGAAACTTCTTGAATAATCCTTTTGAATTCATTCAAAAATGGTTTACGTAGAATTTTGTTCCACCAACTCATCATTTTTATCCTCCAACTAGTTCACAAAATTCAATTTAACCACTTTGTCAACTCAGATTTGGTGAATCTTCATTATTTAAAATAATTTAGCAACTCAACACTATTGAAATACTGGTGCTTGGCACATACTGTGTTACTCGGCATCAACTGTGTTTTTCCTGATGCTCAGCACCTGAAGATCACTTGACACACAATAGAATTTCTTGTTACTCAGCTCCAACTAAGAATTCACTTGACTTCAACTAGCTTGCTTAGCACCCACTAATGAACTTAGTTTAAGCTTTGTAGTCAACCTTGTTACAACTTATTCCTCCAATGTCTCTAAGTGTGACCAACCTCTGTATCTTTGAATATGTTATCGATACATCATTTAACCAATGTCTTAACTGATCTTTGTACTTCATTATAAAATTATAACTCAACCTTTCCCTTAGGTACTCTTGTTACATCTTGTTGAACAAATCCTCTTCATCAATCAACTAAGTGATAGTACTTGGATCTTATAAACAAATGTCATTCCTACAAATAGCAGGTTTGACATCAATGACAAAACAATGATTGAAATTTTTTTGTTAACAAAAATCTCCCTCTTTAATCTTCAAAAATGAGCTTTTCAATCAAATTTCCAACAATCTCTCTCTTTGGCATTGATGGAAAACCAAACTGATCAACGATCTGACTAAAATATTCAACCACAAGCTAACTAGGTTAGAATAGTAAGTCAAATGCCAAAAAGAAATGTAGTTCTCATATCTTCCTCTACTATTCTGATTGCTTCATTTCTACTTCTCCCTCTTAGTTTTTGTAACCTTTCTTTTCTTCTCTCCCTCTGTATTCATTGCTTATCTTTTTCTATACTCTATTTTGATCAGCTTTTGATTATTTCTATCTACTTCTCCCTTTGTCTTCATTTGATCAAATTTTGCAATTTCTTGGTACTCTTCTCCCTCATACTTTTGATCACATGTTGTTGATTAGTTTCTCTCAACTTCTCCATGTTTGACAACAATTCCAAAGACATATTAGCATCTTACCATGTAAGTGTAGCATTTGTAGGCTCTTTCAAGTTTTCCCTCTATCACCTTTCTTGTGACTGATTTGGAACTTCTGCATTTTGATTACTTCAAGCATGAGTCCTAAAGTAAACATCCTCTACATCAATGTGTAAAATCTTCAACAATCAACTCATTTGATGTAGGGAAATTTTTCTTTTTCTTCAAGTAGCCTTGGCTAGGGGTATCACCCCTAACTTGCCTCTAAGATACTCAAAAGCATCTTTGGGTAGTGCTTTTGTGAAGATGTCAAAAATTTGTTCCTTTGAGCTAACATATTCCATCTTCACTTGTTTATCTTCCACCAATTCTCTTACATAGTGATACTTGATTGTAATGTGCTTGGTTTTAGCATGCATTACAGGGTTCTTTGATATGTTGATAGCACTTGTATTATCACAATAAAGTATCATAGGCTCATTTACCTCTTCCTTCATACCTTGCAAAAAATGTTTGATCCATACAATATTGGTGTAATTTATAGTGGCTACAACATATTCAGCTTCAACAGTGGACTGTGTGATACAACTTTCTTTTTGTTGATCTATGTAATCAATCTTTTTCCCAAGAAGAGTGCTTGTCCACTGATACTCTTTTTTTCATCAATGTTACCTCCCCAATCTGCATCATTATAGGCTCTTAGCTCAAACTTTTCACTCCTCTTGTAGTATAGACCAAAGTCATATGTTCCCTTTAGATACCTCAGTATTCTCTTTACTACCATTAAGTGATTTTCTCTTGGATTACAGAAAATCTTGCCACTATTCCATTAGCTAATGCAATGTTTGGTCTACTAAGTACAACATATTGAAACTTTCCAATCATTGATCTATACAATGTTTGATTCACTTCAGCAGACTCATCATTCTTAGATAGCTTATGTTCTATTTGCATTGGTGTGCTAACTAGTTTTGAATCTTCTAACCCAAATGTCTTGAGTATCTCCTTGATGTATTTGGATTGGGTTACAAATATTCCATGCTTCAATTAATGTACTTAGAATCCAACAAAGAATTTGATTTCTCCAAACATTGACATCACAAACTCATACTTCATTTGATCAACAAAATATTTGCATAGAACATCTTTTCCTCCAAATATTATATCATCAACAAAGATTTCTAATATCAAAATGTCTTTACCCTTTTAGCTTTAATATACAAGTTCCTATTTTCAAAAGATATTTGTGTAATCTCTCATACCATGCTCTAGGTTCTTGCTTTAATCCATAAAGTACATTGTGCAGTTTGCAGACCATGTCCTTGTTTTTGTCATTAACAAATCCCTTAGGTTGTTCTATGTAGACTTCCTCTTCAAGTATACCATTTAGAAAAGTAGACTTGACATCCATTTGGTAGAATTTGAAACCTTTATATGCAACATATGCAAGCAATGTTCTTACTCCTTCCATTCTTGCAAAAGGGGAAAATATTTCACCATAATCCAGTCCTTGTTCTTGTGTGTAGCCTTTGGAAAAAAATATAGCTTTGTTTCTTGTCATCTCACCATTCTCATCAAGTTTATTTCTAAACACCCATTTGGTACCAATTACATTCTTATCAGCTGGTCTAGGAACTAAGGTCCAAGTTTTGTTCTTTTCAATATGATCTATCTCCTCTTCCATAGCCTTGTAC
The DNA here is from genome assembly GCA_028749045.1 of Cupressus sempervirens. Lineage (NCBI taxonomy): Eukaryota > Viridiplantae > Streptophyta > Pinopsida > Cupressales > Cupressaceae > Cupressus > Cupressus sempervirens. The sequence goes on along the minus strand of CM053791.1, from coordinate 809,005,032 downwards.
TAGTCATCATCTTGTAGCGCATCCTTCACTATTTTGGGTTCAAACTTGCTCAATAGACATGATTCATTCCTGAGTCTATTCTGTATCATTAGTCTAGCATCCTTTTCACCAATGATTTTATCTACAGGGTGATGTTTTCTCACATACTTGGCTAATCTTGGTTCTATCCTTCTTTCCATGTTTGATCCTTCAACTTTAGAGTCATTTTTCTCTTCTCCATCTGGTATTTCATCATTCCTCTCATGTATGCTATTTTTAGAACTAGAATGTGCATTTTCTACATTCTATAGCTTAGCTTCTAAATGTAACTTGACCTTCACTGGCCATGACTTGACTGATATTGAAATTTATTGCTGATTCCCAACTTGATTTGTAGCATTATCTTCAACAGTCATTCCTTCATAGAAGTATACAAAGGATCTATAATCCTCTGATTGCTTAGTTCCATCAACTTGGACTTCTGCATGCTCATTAAAATTTACATTTGCACTTTCCACAATCTTGTTAGTGTTAGTGTTCAAACACTTGTATGCCTTATTTCTAGTAGAGTATCCAAGGAATATGCCTTCATCATTTTTTGCATCAAAATTGCCATTTCTAGCATCTTTAAGAATAAAGCATTTACAACCAAATGCTTTGAAATTTTTTACATTAGGTGAGTGACCATACCACAATTCAAAAGGTGTTGTATTATTACCTTTCTTGACTTGGACTCTACTTAGTGTGTAAACTGTAGTGCTTGCAGCTTCTCTCTAGTACTTTAGTGCAATATTTTTTTCCATCATCAAGGTTCTAGCACAGTCAATCACTGACCTATTTCTTCTTTCAGAAATACCATTTTGAGGTGGTGTCCTTGGTGCTATTGTTTTCCTTTTGATGCCTTTGTCATTGCAGAATATCTCAAACTCCTTTGATGTAAATTCATCTCCTTTATCTAACCTTAAGAATTTCATATTCTTTCCTGTTTCCTTCTAAACTCTAGCCAAATACCACTTGAACATTTGAAATGTATCAAATTTTAATTTTAAAAACATAGCAGTCATCATCCTTGAATAGTCATCTACAAATAGCATTATGTATCTGTCTCCTAGGTAGCTTTGCACTTCTATTGGACCACATAAGTCTGTATGGACTAGCTCTAGTACTTTTTTGGAAGTGTATGTTTTGCTTTTGAAATTAGACTTAGTAATCTTCCCTAGTTGACATTGTTTGCACACTATATTTTCAGGTTTCTTTAATTTGGGCAACCATCTGACCTTCTTCTTCTTGATGATACTAATTAGATTGTCAAAATTAAGCTGACACAATATTTTATGCCACAACCACACATCATCAAATCTAACAACAAGACAAGTTGCATCTTCCATATCTAGGTAAAATAGATTGCTCCTAGTTTGTTCACATTTTCCTATCAGATTTCCATCAGTGTGATAGATCTTGGCATTTTTGTTTCCAAATTCAACTTTGTGACTTACATTGCCTAACTGTGATACACTCAACAAGTTGTAGTTCAATCCTTCAACATAGTATGCATTATCACATGAAATTTTCTCTGTGAGTTTAATAGAGCCTTTTCCTTTGATCTGACATGGAGAATCATTACCGAATCTAACACTATTTCCATCATATTGAGTAAAGGTAATGAACTTACTTTTATCTCTTGTCATGTGGTGTGAGCATCCAATGTCTATGATCTACTTGTCATTCTTGTTCACATAGGTTACCAATGTTATTGCTTCATCTTCATCTTTATCTGACTCATCCTTCATGGCCACATAGAATACTTCATCATCATTCTCATCAAAATCTTCTTCAACAATATAACATCTTTTTCCTTTCTACTTGTAGTCTTTGCTATCATCTTCTCTCTTGTTCCTGCACTTGTTTCCTTCTTTTTAGTTCTTGTTTTGTGTACATCTTGTAGAAATATAACCTACTTCATTGCAATTGAAACATATGATAGGAAGCTTAACTTTGAATTTAACTTTACCTCTATGGAATCTTCTAGCCAGTAGTACTTCTAACTATTCCACATCTTCCTCATCTGTGCTGCTATCACTGGATGCATGTTTTCCTTTTCATCTCTTCTTGGTTGATGTCACCTCCTCAATGTCTTTTATCATCATCTTGGCCTTGAAAGTAGATTCAAGATTCCTAGGTCTGTAGTTATCAAAATTGGATAGCTCAAATGTAGTAAGTCTTCCCACTATTCCTTCAAAGGTTAGTGTGTTTCCTTGTACACACCTTAGCTCTTGGATGGCTGAAACTCTAATAGCATAGATAGGGAGTAGAGTTCTTAAGTATTTACTGATGAAAGTTTCTTCTTCCAATTAACCACCTAGACTTCTTATTGCACTTACCACTTCTTTTATTCTAGTAGCATATTGAGCAACATTTTCTCCATCCTCCATTTTCATATTATCAAAATTTCCTCTTAGGCTTTCTCTATTTTCTCTCTGGACATGCTGATCTCCTCCATAGATATCTATTAGGGTTTTCCACATCTTGAATTTACTGTCACAATCTTTGATGTCATCATATTCTGCATAGCTAAGTGCATAGTCAATCTCTAGCATTGCTTGATTGTGCTCCTTTCTTTTTCTCAAATCATCTATAGTAAAAGGTCCAGCTAGATTTACATGCTCTATTCTAATTAAGGTTTTTGCATAGTCACCTATTAATCCAAGGTGCAATTTCATCAAACTCTTCCATACAGCAAAGTTTTCTTTGTTGAGCTTAGGAACTTCTCTCTTGGACATCTTGATCTTCCTACTTCTAGTACCTTGAAACTAAATCAGTAGATGGCTCTGATACCAATTGTTAGAAATGCTTTAGAATAACTGAGTTGGGGGGTGAATTAGTTATTCAAGGTCCAAATGTCCTATTCAAATTTTCTCACTATGTGTAGTGAACCCATTCAACCATTCATTCATCCAAGCATTAACTTTTCTAATCAACAAGTTACTATAAATCAACATGCAAGCATACCACTTAAGAAATCAACACATAACATAGTGATTTATGTAGAAACCCAATTTGGAAAAAACCACCAGTAACATGATACTCAATTCTCACTCTTCTAAAGTGATGCCCTATGAAAGGCCTACCCTGTTAAAGTCTTAAAACACACTATTAAATGTGACCTTGTTAGAGGATTTAACCACCTTGTTAGAAGTGGGCCTTGTTAGAATACTTTAGAACATTCACTTGGAATGCCACCCTATTAAAGGATTTACATATAGCTATTAGGCCAATCTAAGTCCATAGGATTTTCCTTCTATCCTAACTAATACAATTGATAGAGAGTAACAATTAGGGTTTTTGACTTGATTGCAAAATACAACTTAACTTGCAGATCTCAAATCATTTCTAAACTCATACCATTGCCTAGCCTTCAATCACTACAACTCTAATAGCTTGCCCTCCTTTCAAACTTGGTCTTCTTGAGTCCATGCTCAATGTACCAATTTAATCATCTCTTCATGACCACTTGTAGAATCAAAGCCTTTGTGCCCTTTCTTCTCCTAGATGTCTTCTCCTTGACACCCTTCTAACCACTTCACAATTTGTCTCTTCAGTAGTAGCATCAGTAGCTTTTGCTTCTTGGTCTATGACTCCTTAAATAGAAGTCTTGGATTTCCTTTTCCCACTCAATTCTTCCATTATTTTATTTCAATTCATATGGATTAGGTAGGATTCATTGCATCTAACCCATATGTTGTTTCCTTTAGAAACTTCTTGAATAATCCTTTTGAATTCACTTTAAAATGGTTTACATAGAATTTTGTGCCACCAGCTCATCATCTGTATCCTCCAACTAGTTCAAAAAATTCAAGGTAACCACTTTTTTGACTTAGAATTGGTGAATCTTTATTATTTAAAATAATGCATTAGCTCGACACTATTGAAATACTGGTGCTCAACACATACTGTGTTACTCGGCATCAACTATGTTTTTCTTGATGCTCAACACCTAAAGATCACTTAGCACACACTATAATTTCCTATTACTCAGCTTCAATTGAGAATTTTCTCAGCTTCAACTAGCTTGCTCGACACCCACTAATGAACTTAGTTTAATCTTTGCAGTCAACCTTGTTACAACTTATTCCTCTAATGTCTCTAAGTGTGACCAACCTCTGTATCTTTGAATATGTTATCAATACATCATTTAACCAATGTCTTAACTAATCCTTGTACTTCATTACAACATCATAACTCAACCTTTCCCTTAGGTACTCTTGTTACATCTTGTTGATCAAATCTTCTTCATCAATCAACTAAGTGATAGTACTTGGATCTTATAAGAAAATGTCATTCCTACAAATAAGAGGTTTGACATCAATGACAAAACAATGATTGAAAACATTTTGTTAACAACAATCTCCCTCTTTGATCTTCAACAATGAGCTTTTCAATTAAATTTCCAATAGTGAAATTATACTCTCTCCTAAACAAGATTGTACTCTCTCATGTGCGAGACTTGGTGTTTCCTCATGCACAAGCTTGTATTTCTTTGTGTGGTTCCTTATACTTCCTTGTGTGAACCTCAATACTAGTACAAAATATTTTGGCTGATGGACCAGGGATTTCCTCACACAAGACGGTATTTCCTTACATGGCATGGTGTAATTCTTTATGAGAAGGGGTACTTCCTCATGTTAAATATTCTATTGGATTTTCTCATGAAGAAAATAGGGGGCATCTCCATTATTTTTGAGAAATGCATTTTGGCAATTTGAGTACCTTTTAGGTTTGCTTGTATTACTAGGCTTTGATAGATTGAATATTTTTAGGTTCTGTTGTCATCCTTAGATTTCATCTTCTATTGGAGAGTGTTAGTTTGGTAGTGGTGTTTGGAGATTCATTGGTTGTTGGGATTGTGGTTAAGTCTTCCATTGCAATCTTTGTGATCCTAGTATGTTGATTGTTGTGTAAATTCATACTTGTAAAAAAATAAAAAAATCTTGAATTTTATTTATCCTTGTTCCAAGGATCTCTAGATGGGGCATTACATTGATGATAGAGAATTTTTTTGCATCCAAATACTGGAAAGAAGCAATTAGCATAGTAGTTCATACCTTGAACCAAGTTGAACTAAAGAAAGGTACAGATCATACACCTTATGAATTATGGTATGGCTATAAACCTAATGTTTGTTATTTCAAAGTATTTGGAAGGAAGTGTTATATCTTGAAAGAGACAAGGAAAGGAAAATTTGGTGAAGGTATATTTGTAGGCTATTCCAACAAGAGCAAAGAATAAATTTTTTTGAATCTTGCTACTCACAAGGTTATAGAAAGTGTGTATGTAAAAATTGATGAGTTTATAGAAAAGAGTGAAGAACAAAGCAGCAAGAAACCTAAAGACTAAAAAAAAATTGTTTACTTTGAGCTTGATACTTTACCAAAGGTACAAAAAAATATGATTAGGAAATAATAGATAGTATCACTCTAGTACTCAACACCACCAAAGTAACCTAAATCTATAGTTCAACCCAAGTTGCAGCCAGTGTAATCTAAGTTGTAGCTAAAGAAACCCAAGTTGGAGACAATTTGAACTAAGTCCCAAAAAGAAGAACCTAAGTCACAAATTATGGGAACTGAGTCTTACACAAAGAAAATTTTAGACTTTCATAGAACCTTTGAGCATGGTGAACCAAATGAAACAAGTCTAGAATCTAGAAGAAATGAACCTTTACTCTCTAGATATGTCAAAAGGCATCATGCACCTGAACAAATAATTGGAGATTAGATAGAAGACACAATAACAAGGAACAAATTAGAATGTACATGTCTTATTACTAAATTTGAATCTAGAACTATTAAAGATGCATTGAATGATGAAAGTTGGATAGAAAAAATGAGTGAATAGATTGAGAAATTTGAAAAGAACAATACCTTGACTCTTATTCCTAGACCCAAGGAAAAAAATTTAATTGGAAAAAAGTGGGTATTTAGAAACAAATTAAATGAAAATGGTAAAGTATCAATGAATAAGGAAAGGCTAGTGTGCAAAGGATATGCTCAAGAAGAAGGTATAGACTATGGAGAAACATTTTATCATGTTTCTAGATTTGAAGGGGTCATAACACTACTTGCATATCCTACATTCAAAGGATTAAATTTATATGAAATGGATGTAAAATTAGCTTTCTTGAATGGAATTATAAAAGAAGAAGTTTACATTGATTATCCTAAAGGTTTCATTGATCCAAATAAAAGAGACATGGTATGTAAGTTACACAAAGCTTTGTATGGTCTAAAACAAGCTCCTAGAGCATGGTATGAGAGGCTACATGGATATTTGGTAAAGATTGGTTTTCAGAGAACCAATGATAACAATAGTCTATATATTAAAGAAGGACCACAAAATAAGATATTGTTAAAAGAAGTATTTGTGAATGGTATACTATTTATAGGTTATGATGACTTATGTAAATCATTCTCTAAAGAAATGAGGAAAGAATTTGAAATGTTAATGATTGGAGAGATAAAATTCTTTGTTGGTTTACAAGTTAATCAAATTAAGGATGACATTTACCTTACTCAATCAAAATATATCAAGGAGATATTTAAGACCTTTGGAATGGAAGATTCCAAACTAGTTGGAACACCTATGTCTACTAGACACAATCTATCCAAGAATAGTGAGTTAAAGGAGGTAATTTATACTACATATAAATATATGATTGGAAAAATTTAGTATGTTGTTCACACAAGACTTGATAATGCATTAATAGTTGGTACAGTTGCAATATTTTCTACAAATCTCAGAGAAAATCATATGATGGTAGTCAAAAGAATTATGAGATATCTAAAAGGTACTCAAGGCTATGGTCTATGGTACAAGAAAGGAGGAAACCTTGAGTTAAAAGTCTTTACTAATGCAAATTGGGCTGGAAGCATTGATGATAGAAAATGTACTAGTGGAGGAGCATTCTTTCTTGGAAAGAGGCTAGTGCCATGGACCAGTAAGAAGTAGAATTGTATCTCCCAGTCTATAAAAGAGGCAAAATATGTTGTTGTAGTAGTTAATTGTTTGAAAACAATCTAGATAGAGAAATTGTTGTCACGAATAAATGAAGAAATCAAGAACCCAGTTGTTTTCTACTATGATAACACAAGTGCAATAAACATATCCAAAAATCTAGTGATGCACTCTACAACAAAAAACATTGCAACCAAGTATCATTTTTTGAGAGAATTAGTTCAAGATAAAGAGGTTAGATTGGAATATGTGAACACAAAGGAGCAGATTGCTGATACATTTATGAAACCATTACCTAAGGATGAATTTTTGTATTCATTCCCCTATTTGATGCTCACTAGATTACAGTTTAGTGATGCATCAACCAAACTACATTGAGAATCTATCAAGTAGATGTAAAGAAGTAAGATCTCAATGCATATGAATCAGTACATAAGGTACCCTATAAAATAATTTTGTGAAGTATTTGGTATTTGACATCAAAGAGGGACAGGTTGAATATCTCATGTTCATATCAAAAGAATTGAGAGAGAGCTTGATTAGATGGAGTCTAAAGTTAAGATGTCAAAGGGAGAATCTCAGAGGGAGTTCTCATGGATGGATGAAAAATCTAAATAACACTAAGAATATTATAAAATATTGTAAATCTTTTTGATTTCTATAAGTTTTATTTTCTTATAACATGTTGTGTTGCCATCAATGATAAAGAGGGAGATTGTTGAAAAAAATTATCCAATTGTATAATGTCATTGATGTTACACAAATGCTACACTCTAACTAAGTACTACTAGTAGTAAACAAGCTCAGAAGACTCCAGTATCTGTTGAGCATAATTTCAAAAGAAGAAAAGTTCAATGATCATATTAAAACCAAGCTAGGTCAATCATTGAAGCATTCAAGTGTTAATTGAGTGAGGTCAGTTACCAAATGGGTTTAGTGTAAGATGAGTCAGGTCAGTTACTAAGGAACTTAGTGATAATTAACTGACCTAGTTTCAATTTTAGCTAACTTACAGAAGAATAGTTTAATTTTTTTTTAAAATGTAATCCAACTTAGTGGATGTTAATTTCTTATTTGTAAAGGTATTCAAACCAACTTGACATTGGGTTTCATATATATGAAAGATCAAGTTGTGGATTGAAATATGGAATTTGTGAAATAAGATAAGATACAAAAAAAGAAGGATATCTAATTAAGAGAAGAACATCCTAAGAGCTGCAAAAAACATTATGATCAAGGAGGATTTAGAGGATAAACCATAATAATGATCTTAATCTACAAATTAGTTACTTCATTAATTAGGTCAATTGTCGTTACTCTCTAACAATTGTAGTAGTGAAGAACTCTCTTACCAGAGTTGACTTCATAGTCATTTTCTAAATCCTCTAGCAAGGTGGCATTTCTAGATTGAATTGTCTTAAGACCTCTAACTAGGTCACTCTTATTAGGGTGATTCAAATCCTTCAACAAGGTCACACCTAACAATGTGTTTTGTAACCTCTAGTAGGGTTGAGTCCTAACATGGTTCACTTTAGAAGAGTGAAAAGTTGTAACTATTTGCATTGTTGGTGTTCCCAAATTGGGTTTCTACATTAAAGCTTGGTGTCTCATGTGTTCATGTTATTTTCTTACTACTTTATCTTTCTACAACTATGTTACTAAAGGTTAAAACACATTAATATCTCAAGATTTCTTTGTTAATCAAGTTATAGTGAATATCTAGTTCTAATTGAGTTGTGTAAGGATTTAAGTTAATTAGTTTTTTTTGACATCTAAGGGATTTTGGAATTCTTTTAGTGGTAACTAATTCATCCCTCCCATCTTAGTTACTCCTCATATATTTCCACCATGGTCCTATGTATTTATTGTTGGATACAATTGATTAATTGTGTGTTGTATTTGATGTTACACAAATGTCATATCATTATTGCTCAGTATATGCCAAGCTCACTCAAGAAGTACAGATAGTTTTCTTTATCTACCCAACATTTTTCTGGTTGCCTAGTTCAGAAGGCAGGGTCTACCTAGTTCATTCAAGCGTCAAAGGAAAGTATGTAGAAGTGATGAAGTACAACTCTGATACCACTGATGAAGGTACACTCTGATACCACTTGATGAAGGGCCACACCACCCTTACTAACTCATAACCAAGAATGCAACAATATGAAGACAACGAGATAAAATGCTTCCCAAGAACTCTTTTATTAAACTTGAAAATCCTTAGCAATTACAATAACATTTCTACAAGATCTCTCAAGATCCAATCCAAACCCAAGCTAGTCCAAATCCACACTCTGGTAGAAACCTCTGAGATCTCAACTTGTGCTCGCAAGCCACCAAGAAACCTCCTTGTTTCTAAACCGCAATCACTAGCTCTTCTCCAACCTTATCCGAGATCCAAGTGTAAACTGCCTCACATTTGGCGCTCTGTCTACACATTCACAAGTCCATCACAATCCTGCTATAAACCGCCTCACTTTCGGTGCTCTCTCCACAGACTTAGGAAAACTCACTCTTCACTTTCTCTTTCTCTTTCACACCTTGAAGCCTTCACATTTTCTAGCTTCTACTTCTCAAACTTCCACTTCTCAAGCTACTCCTTGAGCTTCTACTCATTAAGCTTCCCCTTGAGCTTTTACTCCTCAAGCTTCCCCTTGAGCTTGATTTAGAAATGCTCATATGCCTTGCTTAAATAGGCACTTACCACCCCGTGCATGACTTATCCACAACCTTCTAGAATTCCTCCACAACCTTCTACAACTTCCACAACCTTCTACAACTTCCAAAACTTTCTACAATATTCATAACTTTCTAGAATTCTACCCACTCACCTCGATAAATGGAATGACAACCATTTATTTTTTTATTTTCTTCTATTATGCCACCTATGCACCTCGAAAATAGAAATCACCTTTTCCTTTCTTTTCTCCTTTTTCCCTCTTTTAATTTTTTTATTATTTCTCCTCTAATTTTCGTCACTTTCTCTCTCCTCCACAATTTTTTTATTTTTTTATTTTTTTTATTTTTTTATTTTTTAAATAAATAATTTTCCAATGCAAGATGCTCCTGCATCAAGAAGATGAGTGTTAACTAAGATCACTCGGTTAATAAAGGAAAGTTGAATGGAACTAGTGTAACCAAGATCACTTGGTTGCCAAATATTTTTACCAAGTTTTTAGTGTTAACCAAGCTTCTATTGATTAATATAGGAAATCATTTCAAGTTAGTTTCTAGTGACCTGGGTCGACTAACAAAGGATTTTTTTATTTTGGAATATTAAGCTTAATTGATTTATCTATTGATTCCAGTTGACTAAGGTGATGAATATTAATTATTCTAAGTTTTATTTGAGCCAACTTACCAATATGAAAGATATAAGTAGAAGGTCAAGTTGTGATTTCAAAGTGTGAATGTGCAAGTATGAAGATGTTATTGATGATTTAATGATGAGAAGAGGAAGCAAATTTTAAGGATAAGTAGAATATCCTTGTGGAGAAAAAAAGCTATATTCGATCAGGAAGGATCAAGTACAAGCTAGAATAAAGATCTATAATAAGAAATTTAGTTGTATTCAAATCAGGTCACCTCATTGTTACTCTCTAACCATTGTAGCAGTGATCTAAATCTCTTAATAGAGTTGGCTTAACAACTATTTGCAAATCCTCTAACAAGGTGGTAGTTCTATTGAATTGTCTCAAGACCTCTAATAAGGCCACTCCTAGAAAGGTTATTAAATCTTTTAACACAGTCACATCTAACAAGGTTGGCTCCTAACAGGGCTCACTTCAGAAGAGTGAAAATAGTAACTAGTTGCAATTGGTGGTTTTTTCCAAATTGGGTTTCCACGTTAAATCTCGGTGTCAAATGTGTTCATGCTATTTTCTTTTAAGTGTTTGCAACTAAGTTAAAGTAATGGTAATCATAGATAACATCTAAAATTTATATGTTAAGTATTTATTGATCACATTAGTAATTACCAAGTTACAACATTTTATGTGTATTTATCAAGCTTCAGTAGTATTCAATTTTTAGTTTGCATTTTTGAACTAACATCTAAGGGATATTGGATTTATTTTAGTAGTAACTGATTCACCCATCCCCTCTTAGTTACTCTTCTTATATTTCCAAAAAATTATGCATTGGATAATCCCTAACATGATGACCTATTTAATTATCTATAATTGGTATAAAGGGAAGTTATTTTCCTCATTTGTAAGGTGTGAAATCACAAGTCTAAATGTGAGCCTTGATGTTGGATTGTAAGAGAAAAGATGAGATGTTTTCATATTCTTTGAGAAGAGGTATGAGTTAAATCCATCATTCCTCGTAGACTTTAAAGGAACTATTTTGACAAGGAATTTGTAGATATGTTAATTAAAATTTCCTAGATTTGTTATCATAAAGAAAAGTTGGTTTAACCTTTCAAAATTTGAGCATTGAGTTTTGTTAGCGATCATTTTGTTCTCATCAACTTCTAATAGGGTTGGAGATTTCTAACAAGGTTTCAAGGTATTTGAATATGGATCTATCATTTCACATAAACAATTATACTAAATGAATTTTATTTGACTCCTAACAAGGTCACATCCTTTTATGGAGAACTTATATATCAGTATAATATCTAGTGGGTATCATCTTCATAAAGGTTTTTTCTTTTGATCAAGGGTTTTCCTTGAGAATAAAATTAGTGTGTTATGGTGTATGGTTTTTTGTTATTGCACATTATTTTTCTTATTGTTCATGATCAATTTAAACTTGGAATTAATTATATTTATGCTCATCTCATTCACCTTGCCCACCACCCCCCTAAATTATGAGGTGTAGAACTTACTTCTTAATAATTGGTATTAGAGTATTAGGTCCTCTTTAAGAAGGAATCATAGCACCTTGAGGAGATCCAAAATGGCATATAGGAAGGATAGTCCTAAATTTGATGGAGACAATTATGATAGCTGGAGAACAATATGAGAACTCATTCGATCTTTATGGGAATTGAGGATTTGATGATTACAAAGAATGAGACTGATATAAAAGAAAAACTAGAGTCATTTTCATGTATAAAGGATGAAAAAGATGTAATTTCAATGTAACATGATTACTAGAGATGCATTGATTAGCATATTATCTAAGGCAAAGTTTATAGAAGTAAAAGAGTTAGATTATACATAGGAGATTTAGGATAGATTGGAAAAGATATATGAAGAAGATTAGTACACCAAATAAGAAAAGTTGCAAAACTACAAAGGAAAGTTGGAAAATGATATAATGTAGCAAGTTGAGACAATTAGATACTATGTTTAGAGAATCAAAGAGATTGTCATAAGATAAGGAATATAAGAGGGACCAAAACTAAGAATGAAATTGTGGAAAATATCCTCAAATCCTCAACACTATCCTATGAGAAATAAATCAATTCTATTGAGGAAGTAATTCCTCTCATCAAGTGATTCAATAGGGAGATGCTAATTAGTAATTTACTATTGGAATTCTTTAGAATAACTAAGAGTGGGGGAGTGAATCAATTATCCAAGGTCCAAATTTACAAATAAAACTTTTTACAACTTAGTGACCCATATCCATATAAAATTAATATGCATGAATCCATTTGATCATACAATATGAAAAATTTGTAGGTTACTATCTTAGGTCAAAAATAATTTTGTAGAAATGTAAACATGAACACAATCTAGATTTAATAACACATTTGACACATGGATTTTACATTGAAATCCAATTTGGGAAAAACCATCAGTAACATGGTACTAATTCTCACTCTTTTGAAGTGATTCCATATGAAAGGCCAACTCCATTAAAGGTTATAATACACATTGTTAAATGTGACCCCATTAGAGGATTTCAGTCACCCTATTAGGAGTGAGCCTTGTTAGAGGACTTTAGAGATTCACTTGAAATGTCACCTGATTAAATATTTTACAAATGATTGTTAGGTCAATCTTAATCCAAAGGATTTACCCTAGACTGATACAATGATTAGAAAGTAACAGTAAGGCTTGATCTGATAACAATTTACAACTCACTTGTAGGTTATAGTTCTCTATTTCAGTCCTCCATTCTGCTTGGCTTTCACACACTTTAGCTTTGATAGCTTGATCACCCTTCAAGCATTCATATGTTGGATACAATTTTTTGATTGTGTTTTGTCTTTGATGTTACACAAATATAATATCAGTTGTCTACCAAGCATTGTTGGAGATTACTTTGCATAGACAGTATCTACCAAGATCACTCAGACATTGAAGGAAGTTATGGTAGGAAGTAGTGTTAATTGAATTCTCATGGTTAATGAAGGGAAGATTGGTCAAAGTTAGTGTTCATCAAGTTCACTCAGTTGCCAAAGGATTTTGCAAGTTCACAATGTTAACCAAGTTTCTATTGGTTAACGCAGGAAAACATTTCAGATTAGTGTTTACCGAGTAGGGTCAACCAATGAAGGATTTTTTTAATTTGAGAAATGAAGTTTAATTATTTCAAGTATTGATTCTAGCTGATTGTGGTAATGATTATTGGTCATTGTAAATTGTAATTGAGCTAACTTGATAATTTTTATGCTATAAATGAAAGGTCAATTTGAGATTCTAAAGTATGAGAAAGTATGCAAATGTTTTGATTGATTGAGAAGGCAAGTGTGAGTGAACTTGAAGGATGGTCAGATATTCTTGAGGAGTAGCAATGTTATATTTGATTAGGAAGGGTCTAGAGTGAAGCACAACAAGAGATCTATAATCAACAAGTCAGTTGCATCTCATTCAGGTCATTTCATTGTTACTTTCTTACCATTATAGTAGTGATTCAAAAATCTCTTAGCAGAGTTGGTTTAATAGCCAGTTGTAAATCCTCTAACAAGGTGACAGTTCTATTGAATTTTTTAAAAATCTCTTGCAAGGCCACTCCTAATAGGGTGATTAAATCCTCTAACAAGGTCACACCTAACAATGTGTTTTGTAACCTTTAACTAGGTTGGCTCCTAACAAGGCTCACTTTAGAAGAGTGAAAATCAGTAGCTAGTTACTTGGTGGTTTTTTCCATATTGAGTTTCCATGTTAAATCTCGGTATCTCATGTGTTCATGTTATTTCTTTTATGCTTGCAAGTTAATCATTGTGAATGTTTAAAATCTATAATAAGTAAATCACACTACTTTTACCGAATTATAAAAAAAATTAGTTTTATTGTTAACATCCAAGGGATCTAAAATATTTTTGTGGTAACTAATTCACCCCCGCTCCCCCCCCCCCCCCCCCCCCTCATTTACTCCATCTATATTTCCAACATCATAATCTTAAGCCTTCTTTCTTTGCTTTCTAATAGCAGCCTCTTTTGTTCAGCCAATGAATAAAAAAATGCCCTAGACTCCTTTTCTTCCTTAGGTTATTGCACACGACAACCTTTTCTTTTGACTAGCTCTCTCTATAAATACATATTTAAGATTTTTTTTGTTCAACCTCAATCATCCATTTTAGGGTTAGGTAGGATTAGGTATGATACAATGAATCTACCCACTTTACCATTTGGTTCCTCTAGAAACTTCTCCTTCAATCCTCTTTGAATTTTCCTCAAAATGGTTTACCTTAAATTCTATGCCACCAACTCATCATAGTTATCTTGCACACACTTCACATAATTCAAGAAAACAAAATAGTCAACTTAGATTTTTCAAATCTACAATTTAACATGAATACTAACACTCAATATCAATATGTTCTCACTTGGCTTCCATACTATTCTTACACTCATCATTCAATAGATAACTTGGAAAACACTAAAGTTTACTAGCACTTGACATCAACTAAACTTTACTTAGCTTACTATAAGTTCACTCGGCATACACTAAAAATTCACTTTTCTCAACTCAACCTAATTTTCTTCTCGGCTTGCACTAACTTTTCTTGGCACCTACTGTCCACTCAGTCAAGCTTGGAAGACTCAATTCTTCTTACTTGTTCTTCTAGACTTAATCAATTTATCCATCCTTTGTAGCCTCAAATAGATAATCAATACAATATGTCATCATTATCTTAACCAATCTTTGTACTCGTTTTACATACCATAACTCAACCTTTCCTCTAGGTTTTCTTGTTATCATATTGATCAAAACCTCCTCATCAATTAAACAAATGATAGTACTCAAATTAACTAGACAATTTTCTTACTAGCAAGTAGCAGGTTTGACATCAGTGACAAAAAAATGATTGAAACATTATGATCTCATACTTATATCAATCTATTTTTAACAATCTCCCTCTTTGGCATTGATGGAAAACCAATACCACCAGCAATGCCAAAAATAAAATAATTCCTTGTATTGAAATCTCTACCTCTATCATTAGCTTTCATCTTCTATATAGGCTACAATATTTTGTTCTAATTAATAGAAAATTAACTCATCTTGATGACTCCATCTTGATGACTCCTTCTTTCTGATATTTAGGTATCACTGCCCTATTCTTATAT
The DNA here is from genome assembly GCA_028749045.1 of Cupressus sempervirens. Classification (NCBI taxonomy): domain Eukaryota; kingdom Viridiplantae; phylum Streptophyta; class Pinopsida; order Cupressales; family Cupressaceae; genus Cupressus; species Cupressus sempervirens. The sequence goes on along the minus strand of CM053791.1, from coordinate 808,989,571 downwards.
CTTCCTCAACATTATCTCCCTCTTACTAGGTAGATGTATTTCTTTTAGTCATTTGTCCCTCTATGTTACAACATTAGGTACACTATCTCCCTCTGAGTAGATATTCCATGTTTCTCCCTTTGATTGGTACACTATCTCCCTCATTGAAAAAAATGCAAACGACTTGTCATCTCAACAAGTAGATATGAACAATTTCAGTTTCTTCCTCTGTCACCTTACTTGTGACTAATCTTTGATTTAGCTCCTCCATTACTTTAGGCAACTCCTAAAGTAAGATCCATTACATCAATGTTTAAGATACAACATTTATCTCCAATTAATGTAGGGAACTTATTAGCCTTTTAATCAACTTTTGATAGGGGTATCACCCCTATTTTACCTCTTAGATACTCATGAGCATCCTTAGATAATTATTTTGTGAAGATATTAGCTATCGTCTCTTTTGTATTCACATATTCCATCTTCACTTCTTTTTCTTGAACTAACTATCTCAAGTAATGATACTTGATTGCAATGTTCTTTGATATATTTATAGAAATCATATTATCAAAATAAAGTGTCATAGGTGCAATGATTTCTTCTTTCACACCTTTGAGTAGTTGTTTGATCCGTACGATGTTTGTACAATTTACTGCAACAAACCATATTCAGCTTTAGCAGTAGATTGAGATATGCAATTGCAATTTTGTTTCTTTTTGGTCCAATTAACCAACCTCTTTCCTAAGAAAATGCTCCTCCACTAGTGCTTTTTTTTCCATCGATGTTTCCAGTCCAATCAGTATCAATGCAGGCTTTCAACTCAAACTTTTCATTTTTCTTGTAGTATAGACCATAGTCTTCCATTCCTTTCAGATATATCATTATTCCCTTAATAGCCATCAAATGATTCTCCTTAGGATTAGCAAAGAATATTGCAACTATCCCAATAGATAATTCAATGCCAAGTCTTCTATGTATTACATATTGCAATTTGCCAATCATAGACCTATATAATGTTTGATTCACATCAACTAAATCATAATTCTTTGACAACTTGTGTTCTATCACCATAGGTGTGATGATTGGTTTTGAATCTTCCAGTCAAATTTTTTTCAATATTTCCTTCACATACTTAGGCTGAGTGATGAATATACCATATTTAATTTGATATACTTGCAAACCAACAAAGAAATTGATCTCTCCAAACATAGACATCTCAAATTATTTCTTTATTTCATTTGCAAATGCTTTGCAGAATCCATCTTAACCTCCAACTATGATATCATCAACAAAAAATTCATCTAGTGAAATACCTTTACCTCCTTTTGTCTTCAAGTATAGTTTTTTTTTTTTCATCAATCCCCTCAAATCCAATTTTTACAGGATAATTGTGAAGCCTTTCACACCATGCTCTTGGTGCTTGCTTTAATCATATAAAGTTTTGTGTAGTCCACATACCATGTTCTTATTGTTATCATCAAAGAATTCTTATGGCTATTCAATATATACCTTTTCTTCTAATATGTCATTCAAAAATGCAACTTTCACATCCATTTGAATAACCTTGAAACCTTTGTATGTAGAGTAAGTTAGCAGAGTTCTTACTCCTTGCAATCTTGCAATAGAAGCAAATGTTTCTCCATGGTCTATCTCTCTTATTCTTTTGCATACCCTTTGCAAACTAATATTTCCTTATTCCTTGTGACTTCACCATTTTTATCTAACATTTTTTTGTAATCCACTTGGTTCCAATCACATTCTTATCTTTTAGTCTAGGAACTAGAGTCCATGTCTTGTTCTTCTCAATCTATTTAATCTCTTCTTTCATGGCTTTATCCCATTGCACATTGTCTAAGACATATTTTACTAACTTAGGTTCATGCATGCCTAGAAAACATGCATAATTTCTTAGGTTATTCCTTTTCATGGGTCTAGCATTTCTATCTCTAATAATTTACTCAATGGGCTGATGTCTCTTGACATACTTTAACAATCTTGGTTCTCCTCTATTTTTCTCATTAGGTTTGTCAAATTTTGAATTATTATGTACATCTTTATTATGTAATTTAACATCTCTTTCATGTACACTAATCTCAAAATCAAAATTTGTCTAAACTTTAGTTTGTAACTCGACACTTGACTGCAACTCAGTTCTTGAATACAACTCAACATTCATTATATGTGACTCAACAGTCACTGAAACTTCTTGTTGATTTTCAACTTGATTTAAAAAAATCTTCATCAGCAAGGATACCTTCATAAAATTATAAAAAATATTTTTATTCCTCTGGTTCCTTCATGGGTTCAACCTCATGCACCTTTGTATATTCATCAAACTTCACATTTACACTTTCCACAACTTTGTTAGTGTTAGTATTTAAACACTTGTAAGATTTATTTCTTTTGAAATAACCAAATAATATACCTTCTTCACTTTTAGCATCTAATTTACCATTCCTAAAATCTTTAAGAATATAACACTTTTTTCCAAATACCTTAAAATATTTTATATTGGGTGAGTATTCATACCATAATTCAAGAGGTGTTAAATGAGTACCTTTCTTGACTTGCACATGGTTAAAGGTATAAAAAACTATGCTTACAACCTCTCTCTAGTATTTCAAAGAAACATTATTCTCCATCATGAGTATCCTAGCATAATCCATTACATATATATTCCTTCTTTCAACAATTCCATTTTGTGGAGGGGTCCTAGGTGCAAATGTATATCTTTTGATTCCACTTTCATTATAGAACATATCATACTCATTTAATGTAAATTCTCCTCCTCTATGAGATCTCAAACATTTTATACTTTTACCTATTTCCTTCTCACTCTTGCTAGGTACCACTTAAACATTTTGAAAGCATCATATTTCTATCTTAGAAACATAATTGTCATCATCACAGAATAATCATAAAAAAATAGTATAATGTATTTCTCACCCTTGTAGCTTTGCACATTACTTGGTCCACACAAGTCAGTATGATTAATCTCTAAATTTCCTTTAGAGGTGTGAATCTTACTCTTAAAATTAGATTTTTTCATCTTGCCTAACTGACATTGTTTGCAAATTATATTGTCAGGTTTCTTCAACTTAGGAAGAACTCTAACTCTTCTCATGTTATTGATACTAACCAAGTTATCAAAATTAACATGACATAACCTCTTGTACCATAACCACACATCATAAAATTCTATAACAAGACAAGTTGCATCATCCATACCAAGATAAAATATATTACCTCTAGTTTGATCACCGTTTCTAATTAGTTTATCATTAGTTTTATATGTCTTAGCTATCTTGTTCTCAAACTCAACCTTGCAACCTAAACTATTCAATTATGACACACTCAAAAAATTATAATTAAGTCCTTCAACAATAAACATTATGACATAAATCTTTTCTACAAGTTTGATAGAATCTTTTCCTTTTATTAGATAGTGTGCATCATTACCAAACCTTACACTATTTCCATCATAATAATTCAGGGTAATAAACTTAATTTTATCTCTAGTCATGTGATGTTAACACCCACTTTCAATGATCCATCTGTCATTTTTGTTCATACAAGAAATCTGTGTAGTTGCCTCATCCTCATCAAGTTCATCCTTCATTGCAATATATACCAGGGATAACTTTAAGAAACCCCTTCTGAAAAAAATGCCTAAAATGTTGGCGAATCCAATAGTTTGTGGGCAGGAATATTTTAATATCGAGGGAAATTATTTTGTTCCATATAGGGAAATAAAATATTATATGTTGGCAAATTTTTTTTTCCCTAGCAAAAATTATTTTAAATGTGGCAAATTAATTTTTTTCTCACTGATAGATAAATAAATGATGGCTATTTTTCCCCTTGCCAAAAAAGAATTAATAATATCAAAGACAAATTACTTGTTTTGTAGGAAAATGAATAACAATAGTCTTGGCTAATCTTCAATGGTAAACTGAAAAATTCATTAATCTGAAAGCAAAATTTGCACATGTAATGGCTATGACTATACTGACTACTGAGTAGTCACTTGAAGTTTCAACTTGTGTACTATCTTAGGTCTATTATTAATAATGTCATAAGTTGTTATATCAATATCACTACCTAGTTGGCTACCATCACTTTTATATTGTTAATAGTAAATAAAATAGTTTTATTGACCATTGATTAATTAGAGATCAACGATAGAAGATGCATTTTGGAGCCACTTGCTTGAAAAGACCTGGAGTCACATAAAATTCTCCAGAATGGAGACATGTGGAAAGGTTAGGCACTATCAACTGTCTAACATTAATGCCAGTACATTTTGGCATTTTGTGCACTTGAAAATTAATAAGAATAAAAAAAAAAAGATATGAAAGATCGTGGATGCCAAAGAATTCAATGCAACTACCATTAAATAGCCTCTTCAAATCCTCTTTCATTATCATTTTTCATATTCTTCAATCTGAATTTGGTTCGTAGTTGCACTTTGCAGAGTTTCTTGAATCTTAGTCATGGATACGCCAATTCACCTGAAATGCACTACAATGGCTCTGCAAAAGCCCTTTTTGGGCAAGATTCCTAACAATGTCCTTGTCATGGTTTGCAAGCTAGATGCCCATAGTATTTTTATCTGCCATGCTATATTCATGATCCTCAGCCACAAATTCTTGAGAAATGATGAGAGGTATCATGTGTCCATGGATATTACCTCTTGCTTCCTCGCATCTCTTCTCGACTTTGGAGGTAGTCAAATAGACATGTTGATGCTTCTATGTAACATTTTTAAAGAAACATTTTTAGAAGATGATGTCAAAATTCTTGTATTGGCTGAGTAGGAACTAAGGCCAGGCATTGGCATCCCTTTTGTAGATGTAGCAGACAAATGCTGGGAGAAAGGAAAAGGGTGCATTATACATAAGTATCTTTTTATTCTTGGCATGAATGAACGACAATTGACTTGCCATCGAAAGTGGGTGTGGCTCAAAAGGAATTTTCTATGGAAGTGATTGTTTTTGGATGACATCAGCGAGATTGACTTTAGATGGTTGGATGAGTTCAACAACATCATCTTCTCCAATAGACTCCTCGCAGAGGGATGTGAAGACCTTTCTGATTGAAGGCTTCAAGCACTTGGTCCCTCAGCCCATTGATGTTTCCAACCTCCCTGGTTCCCTATTCCCAGTTTCTTGAATACTATTTCCTTAACCCTTGCCCTTTGGGAAAAAAAATCTTTTTAAGAAATCTGTATTTTTCTTTGGATTGGGCCTTGCCCTTTTTTGTAAATTACGAAATAGTAAAACCAGTCTGACTTAATTAGCTATTTTGAATATCTATGCCATGAATGAGTATTATGTACATTGTACAGTCTAAAATATTATCAATGAAAACAATAGTTTTTGGCTTCTCAAATCGTTGTTCTTGTTAGTCCACGACTTCGTTTTTGGCATCTCGATTCTCAATGCATTGTTGAAATGTTAGTTTGCAACTTTGTTAAAAATAATTAACTGTTAATAGTTATAAAGTTAGAAGTTAGAACTTAGAGTTAGAAACGACAAAAAGGGTGATCCAAAATGTTGATGCTAAAAAAACTCACACAATCTAATCCAGAAACATTGCTCTAGAAAAAAAGGGTTTCAACAATCCCGATTCCCTTTATGGTTTCATATAATATAATTGATTAAGGATTTATAATAAAAAAACTATTCAATAAAAAATTATCCAATTAAAAGTTTAATAATTTCTAAAACTATTTTTCTTTAATCTATTATCTGATTGGTTTAGGTTAAAACAAATGGAGCGATAAGATATTGAGAGTGAATTTCAAGGAAAACTAAAGATTATACCCTTAACAAAGCTAAATATATTTTTGATAATTTATGTGTCAAATTTTTATTTCATACCTATCTTGTCACCTATTCCTAACTTTTTTTCATTATGAAATCGTTTAAATGATGAAGAATAGTTTATAAGCAATTATCACAATTTTCAATGTATGTTAATAATTTATAGATAAACTATGTTACATTTTAATTTTGAAACTAAATAATAAATGTGAATAAAAATATAGCATTTGTAATTATATTTTTAAATTGTAATTATTTTATTTACATTAAACTATTGTCATTATTATTTCATAGCTTGCACCAATTTTATTTTATAAAATTTAATATATCTTCATTGAATTTTTCATATCATCTTTACAATAAATTTTTTATGATAGAAAATAAAATATTTTATTTATATTATATATTAAAACTATTATAATATTATATATATATATATATATATAAAAAATTTTATATAAATGATTAATTAGCATCATGGTTTTGACATGCTCAAGACTAAAAGTAAAACAATAATAATTAATAACAATTTCTTTAACAATATTTATTTCAACATTTTTCTCTATATTAATTAATATGCTATGTAAATTCTTTTTTGACTGTGGCTCTATTTCGGGCCAAATTTTATAAGATTGAAGATAAAGTCTATTTCTACCCAAAACTAGGACACATGTACTCGAAGATTCTACTTGAAATCCTAACCATTGCATAAAAGAAAGATCGACAGCCTGAGATGAATCTTGGGCACATTTGGAGAATATTTTCCCATATGCCTAGATTCATTCGAAATCGTGACACATGTCCACTCATTGGAAGACTCGGTTAATATTATTAATAATTATGTTTATAAACAATTATCACAATTATCAATATATGTTAATAATTTATAGATAATTAAACTATATTCATATTAATTTTGAAACCAAATAATAAATATGAATAAAAATATAACATTTTTAATTATATTTTTAAATTTTAATTATTTTATTTAAATTAAACTATTGTCATTATAATTTATTACTAGCTTATATATACCTATATATATTACGCTGAGAGTAATCATTCTTGAGGCACCTATTTTCATTTTCATAAATCCCAACTTAAAATAACCTTGAGATTAAATGAAAATAGGCACCTCGAGGATGATTACTCTTGGCGTTATATATATATATATATATATATATATATATATATATATATATATATATATAAAAGCTAGTGGCAATCACAACACAACAGAAAAAGTATTTTTTAAAAAAATTCTATTTTTTTAAGGTTAGTGCTTAATTATTTCATTCTTTTTAAATATAGTTTTATAAACTTACTGTAAAATTGTAATAGTGTAAACTTACTATAAAATTATTCTTGAACATTTTATTTTTTAATTCTATATATGGTGTTTATTTGCATCACTTTAGTTGAGTTTTATTTTAAGCATATTGTTATGTAAAATGTTATATTGAAGAGTAGAGATATAGTTAGGGTTAGGGTTGGCATTAAGATTTAAATTAGGGTTAGTGCTATTATTAGGGTTTGAGTTATGGATAGGGTTAGAGTTATTGTCAGGAATAGAGTTACACTTAGAGTCAAGGTTAGCATTAGGGTTAGGGCTAGGGTTATTTTTAGGATTATGGTTCTTGTTAGGGTTATAGTTAGGGTTAGGTTTAGAATTAGAGTTAGAGTTAATGTTAGGATTAGGGTTAGAATTTATGTTACAAATATAGTTAGGGTTAGAATTAGAGTTAGGGTTAGGGTTAAGGTAAGGGCAAGGGTAAGAATAAGGGTTTAGGTTACAAACATAGTTAGGGTTAGGATTAGAATTAGAGTTAGGGTTTAAGTTAGAGGTAGAGTTAGAATTGGAGCTCGAATAAGGGCTAGAGTTAGAGTTGAAATTAGGGTTATAATTAGGGTTAAAATTATGATTAGGGTTAGGGTTAAAATTAGATTTATGATTAGAGTTAGAGAAAGGGGTAGAGAAAGGGGTAGAGAAAGGGTTAGTTTTAGGGTGATGGTTAAGGTTAGGTTTATATTTAGAGTTAGGGTTGTATATAGAGTTACATCAGGGTTAAGGTAATGGTAAGGGTTTGAATCAGGGTTAAGGTTAGGGTTAGGGTTAAGGTTAGAGTTAGGGTTACCATTACAATTAGGGTTGAAGTCCAATTATGGTAGAGTAAGATTTAGGGCTACAATTAGAGGTAGAGGTAGGATTATAGTTATAGTTAGGTTTAGTGTTGGAGTTAGAGAAAGGGTTAGGCTTAAGGTTATTGTTAAGGTTACATTTATATATAGAGTTGGGTATAATATTAAAGTCCAATTATGGTAGAGTTAGGTTAACGGTTAGAGTTAGGAGTGGGGTTATATATAGAGCTACATCATGGTTAAGGTTAGGGTACAAGTTTGAGTCAAGGTTAAGGTTAGAGTTAAGGCTAGGGTTAGGGTTTTAGTCAACATTAAATTTAAGGTTAGGTCTAGGGTTAGAGTCTAATTATGGTAGAGTTAGATTGAGAGTTAGAGTTAGATTTAGGGTTAGAGTTAGGGGTAGGGGTAGGGTTAAGGTTAGGGTTAGTGCTAGGATTAGAGTTAAGGTTAGGTTAGGATTGGAGTTAGGGTAAGAGATAGGGGTAAAGAAATGGTTAGGATCAGGGTTAGGGTTAGGATTAGGTTTAAGGTCAGGATGATAGTTAGGGCTAGGGTTAGAGTCTAATTATGGTACAGTTAGATTTAGGGTTAGAGTTAGGGGTAGGGGTAGGGTTAAGGTTAGGGTTAGGGTTAGGGTTAGAGATAAGGGTAAAGAAATGGTTAGGATGAGGGTTAGGTTTAGGGTTAGGGTTAGGGTTAGGGTTAAGATTAGGATCACAGTTAGAGTTAGAGATAGGGGTAGAGAAAGGGTTAGGGTTAGGGTCAGGGTTAGGTTTAGTATTATAATATAAGTTAGGGTTAGAGTCTAAGTTATAATTAGGGTTATAGTTTGAGTTAGGAGTAGACAAAGCATTAGAATTATGGTTAGGGTTAGGGTTAGGGGATAAAGTAGGACCATGGTTAGAGTTATGGTTAGTGTTGCGTGTAGAGTTACATTTAGGAGGGAAGCTTGTTCTCATTAGATAGGCCTCTTACCATAATGGAGAAATATAATTATTACAATGTTCCTTAAGTAGTTTTATAATTTTATTAGTTAGGTTTATAAATAGACCATTGGTTAATGTTAATTGTGCTTAGCATGAATAGTGTACAAAAAAGGGCTAGTAATTGTTATTGAGGTATTTATTACACTTAAAATGAGTATAAAATGAATATTCTACTTTAGAGTTAGAGTTATATTTAGGGTTAGAGTTAGGGGTAGGGGTAGTGGTAGGGGTAGGGTTAAGGTTAGGGTTAGTGTAAGGATTAGAGTTAGGGTTAGTCTTAAGGTTAGGGTTAGAGATAGGGGTAAATAAAGGGTTAGGATTAGGGTTAGGGTTAGGGTTAGGGTAAGGGTTAGGGTTAGGTTTAGTGTTAGAATATAAGTTAGGTTAGAATTTAAGTTACAATTAGGGTTATAGTTTGAGTTAGGGTAGAAAAAGAATTAGAATTATGGTTAGGGTTAGGGGATTAAGTAGGACTGCGGTTAGAGTTACGATTAATGTTGCATTTACAATTATATCTAGGAGGGTAGCTTGTTGTTGTTAGAAATGCCTCTTATAATTAAAAAGTAATATAAGGATTACAATGTTCCTTAAGTAGTTTTATAATTTCATTAGTTACATTTATAAATAGACCATTGGGTTAATGTTAATTATTCTTAGCATGAATAGTGTAGCTACAAACACAAAGGTCAAGGAAAAATGTTTCAAATATTTACAAGTATAGTCGAGAAGGATTTGAGCTAAAAATTTAAATCATTTATTTATTATTCTGATACATAGATGAAAGGATAACTATATCTCCTAGTACAATTATTTAGATGAAGTAATAAGTGAAAAAATGAAAGATGAGAAATCATCATATGGACCATGTGTATAATTCTCCATAATGATGTAAGTACATCACACATTCTTCAGAGATTAAAATCGTATTATGACCTTTGTTCATAATATGATCATCATAGACCTCTTTCATCATGGGTGGAAATGCATCTACTTTTGCAGAAGTGTTGCATACATATTTGGCAACATCTTCCATCTCCATTATCTCTATCTCTTGTACATGATCAATTGATAAAGTTGCATTCTCAAGTGATTTTACCATAGTTGCACAACATTTTTTAATTATTCGTGCACATGCAATGAACGAATGAAAGAAATTATTGTAAAAGAATAAATAATTATTATTAAATATATTAAATTTTATGATACATTATAGATTTTATATGTTCACTTCAAAAATATACTTAATACTATAGATTCCCTTTGAAAAAAAATCACCAACAAGATAATAATTAATATGATCAAAATTTATATTTCTTATTCAAGTAATTATAATTAACCTTTAGATAGAAATTAGAGTTTTTATTTGCATTAGTGCTAGCATAAATTTTATCCTTAAAGCTAGATTATTATTTGTAATAGAGAAAGGGGTCATAGTGGGACTTCTTTAAAGAAATCAAGAGTTAAAGAGTTATTAAGGCTTCAAATTTTATAATACATGGTTTGTTTATTAATCATTAAATTAAAGTCTCAACAACTCTCTCATGTTTCTTTATCTATCATCCTTCACACTATGTCTAGCTCATGCCTCTCTCTCTCTCTCTCTCTCTCTCTCTCTCTCTCTCTCTCTCTCTCTCTCTCTCTCTCTCTCTCTCTCTCTCTCTTTCTATATCTCCCCCCTCATCACCAAATCCATCCATTTGATTCCCTACCTCATCTCTTCCCCCTCCTTTGTCTTTCTCTTTTTTCCCACACGCTCCTACCATTGCGTCCCCAAATTAGTATTAATCTCTACATCATGTCTTTCACCCCTCTCCCTCTTCTCTCCCTCTCTCTTTCTCTGTAACTATAGTCTTTAACTCTCTCCCCTCACTCCTCTCACAATATTATCCCCCTAGCCTATTCACCCTCCATATCTACCGCATGTCTCTCACCCTCTCTCACTCACATGGCTCTTTACCTCTCACAATGTCTTCCCCATAATTACCCTCTTACAATCTCTCCTCTAGGTAAACTCACCATGTCTTACCCTTATTTATCCACTTTCTTTACCTCACATGTCTCCCATATCTATGATATCTCTCATGTTGCACCATAATTACTCTCTCTCTCACTCCCTCTCTTTGTCTCTCTCCCTCCTAAGTAAATTGATCATGTCTTCCCCTCATTTATCCTCTTTCTCTACCTCATATGTCTCTCATCTCCATGATCTCTCTCTCTCTCTCTCTCTCTCTCTCTCTCTCTCTCTCTCTCTCTCTCTATTTTAGATAGTATCTATCTTTACCATTGACCTTCTCTCTTAGTGTCTACTTCATGTCTCACCCTCATCTCCTCATTTCATTTTCTCTGACATATATTGTCCCATAATTACATCTCTCTCAATCTCTCTCTCCCATACACCAACACACACCTCCCCCTAATTAATCTCTCTCTCTCTCTCTCTCTCTCTCTCTCTCTCTCTCTCTCTCTCTCTCTCTCACACACACACACACACACACACACACACACACACATCTCCTTATATCTGATGATGTCTCTCGATGCCAACCTAATGTCTTTTCCATGTATCCTCTCTCTCTCTCTCTTTCTCTCTCTCTCTCTCTCTCTCTCTCTCTCTCTCTCACACACACACACACACACACACACACACACACACACACACACAAACACACACATTTCTCTTTTTTAATCTCTCCCCTCTCCCCTCCCTGTTCTCACCATCTCTTTTCCTATTTAAAATATATCTATCTCTCTCCCTCACCATGTCTATCTATTCCATCACCTAATTATTATATTTCTCTCTACTTCATCTCTCCCCTTTCCCCTTTCTTACAAATCCTTGACCCTCTAACCATCTTTGAACCCTAATATCTCTCTCCCTCTCTGTCTCTCTTTGTCTCTATCTCTGTCTCTCTCTCTCTCACACACACACACACACACACATCTCCCCTCATTTATGCCTCTTTATATATAAACTTATATCTATATGTCTAACTTATGTTTCTCACCCTCTCCCTCTTATCTCCCTCCCTCACTCTCTATCTCTCATCCCATCCTACTATTACCACCTACTGTTGTTGTCTCATGTACCTTTACCTCTCACTATATCTCCTGATGTTTACTTCATGTCTCACCCTAATTTTCTTGTCTTATTTTCTTTGACATACCTTCTTATATAATGACATCTCTCTCTCTCTCTCTCTCTCTCTCTCTCTCTCTCTCTCTCTCTCTCTCTCTCATTATTTTGATCTTCTCATCATCATCTTTATCTATATTAGACCCTAGTTATCCTCTCTCTCTCTCTCTCTCTCTCTCTCACACACACACACACACACACACACACACACACAAAATATCTATTTTAGATAGTAGCTATATTCGCTCTTCCTCTTCCTCATCACCATCTCTCTATCCACTCTCATTGTTTCCCTCCCATATTTTATAATGTTTTATAATATCTCTTTATGTTAACCTCATGTTGCTCTCCATATATCCCCTTGCCTCAGTCTCTCTCACATGTTCCATGTCTCCTCCCTCAAGCCTCTATATCTCTAACATTCTCTCTATGACTATCTCATGTCTCTAGCCCTATATCCCCTTGTCTTGCTCTCTCTATGTCAACCTCATGTCTCTAGCCCTATATCCCCTTGTCTTCCTCTCTTGTACACATGTCCCCTCTTCCACATCTCTTTATCTCTTTAATTATTTCTCTCTATCTACCTCATGCCTCACACACACACACCCTTGTCTGAATCTCTATCTATTATGCCCCCTCCTATTATTTTTAGGACCTCTCTCTCTCTCTCTCTCTCTCTCTCTCTCTCTCTCTCTCTCTCTCTCTCTCTCTCTCTCTCTCTCTCTCTCTCTCTCTCCCCCCCACTTACCCTCTACATGTAGATCGTATCTTTCACTCTCTTATCTCTCCCATGTTTTTATCTCACAATTGCTCTCTATGTCAACCTCATGTCTCTATACCTATATCCTCTTCTCTTACTCTCTCACACATGTGTCCCCTCTTTGAAATCTCTTTAACTCTCTAATTATTTCTCTCTATCTACCTTATACACTCTCCCCCTTGTCTCACTCTTTATATATTATGCCCCCTCATATCATTATTAGGACCTAATCTCTGCCCACCTCCCACCCCCACCCCCCTCCCTCATCCCCTTTTCTCTATCTCCCTTAACTCTATTACCCTCTCTCTCTCTCTCTCTCTCTCTCTCTCTCTCTCTCTCTCTCTCTCTCTCTCTCTCTCTCTCTCTCTCTCTCTCTCTCTCTCACACACACACACACACACACACACACACACACAAATAAAACATGTTGACTTAATTTATAAAACTTGATTTTTTTTGTAAAATTTCTTAATTTTTAAAATTTAACTTTACTTCTAAACTTGTTTTAATTTTAGCTTTGCATGTTTGACTTACCATAAAAATAATTATATTTGAACTGGTCTTTGATTTCAGTATTAGATCCTCTCCCTTTCTTACATCTCATATAATGAGAGAAATGAAACTATGAACCTTTTATTTGTTTAAAAATAATAATAACAACTGTTCAGTATATTATAAATTAATTTAGAAATAAAAATAACTACAATTGTATTCTAATAAGTTCAAGTGAGTTTCCAAATGAAATTATTTTGATATATAATTTCTGAATTATATTAGACATGTTCAAATTTAGAGATTGCTAATATATATCAAAATTATTTTTTAGATGAATAATTTACTAATCTACTTCAAAATGTGTTTGATATTTATATTGCTATCAAATTCATTGACTTGTGTAGAAAATATCTTTTACTTATCGGTGTGTTTGGTGTCAAATTCAAAAGTTTTTAAAATTTGTTTAAAATATACAAAATTATATCTAATACATAAGCTTTCAAATATTATTTCAAATACTTAATATTATCATATGCATGTATTTTATAAAATATTCTTCATAAATTCTCAAAAGTATTTTCCTTATCTATACTTTTACATTTTACACATCTTTAAATCATCATTGTGTGAGTCATACAAGCAATTTATTTTAAGAAATTAAAAGTATGGAATAGTAGTTAGAGCAAGGAAAACCCATTGTGAAAAGGAATGAAGTGACCATAATGGCAATATTATAATCTAATTTTACACTATTCAATTACATTTGTTTCAAATTTTTTGGGTTAGACAAATTAACAATTGTAATATGTAAGAGTAAGTTACCCTATTTATTTTGATAATCTAGAATTGTTTTCTAATAATGACTCCATATTTTCCTTTTCCCTCACCCTAAACATAGCCCTTGCCAATATCTTAGGGTTTGATAGCATATTTTCTTTCTTCCTTGTCATCAAGGAAGCCCTTCTGAACATCTCAATGTTCCTTGTTTATGGCATGACTTCTTAGAATCCCTCCCTCAAAATTTTAATCTGCCACATTGTTCATATAATACCATATGATTTAAAGAAAACCTACCATGAAAATAAAAATTTGGAATGTTGTATAAATGTAAAAAATGGAGTTCTATGAGCTTACATGAGAACCCTACATCTACTTCCAACTCTAATATTATCCACCACTTCTGCTCTATTTCTTAATCTCGATCCCTAGTGCCCCTTTATGAAATCACCCGCCTTCTTCAAACCCCAATCCTTCCTTTTTATACACTGGTATTCAAATTTTTTAATGGAGATTTGGTAATGGATATGTGCCCAAGAAGGTGGACACACACTTGTAGCACCACATGTAATTAATATTTTTCCCATTAAATGTGGGCCTTGCCAAACTGTTTGTAATTTTTCTAATTGATATATTAAAAAAAATTATATTCAATGCAAAATGTCTTTAATAAAGTTGCTAAGAACTCAGAAAATTATTCGAAATCTAAATTTTCATCACTAAATTAAATAGCTCCTTGCTTTCATCTAATCCCCATGCAATCGCTTCATCTTGCCTCTTTGAAAAACTTGCTAGGCTTAATGCATTATCAAGGTTGCCCCCTCACACCAAGAGGAAGAGGAATTCTATTCCTATTCATCTCCCTCTCCAACATGACAAGGGGTAGCAAGGGATGCATCAACCAAAAAGAATGCCCTGAATAGTTTAAAGATAGTTGACATAGAGAGGCTCCAAAAAATAGAATAGATATACATTTTGGTTTAGTTGAGTGAAAGCATGACTTTGTAGAGGATAGTTGAACTTAAAATGCACTGATCTGTACAGAGAAATGATTTTCTCTACTTTCTTGATGAAAGAAATCTTTTAGATCATAGATGTGTCACAAAGTTTTGAATCTTAACAACTCTAAGAATATGCAAGCCATAAGTAGCATTAAAGAAAAAGTGGAAATGGCAATGAAAAAATGTTACATTCCAAAATTGAATGAAAAATTAAAAGGGAAAAAAATCATTGCAATCAAATGTTGCAGACTTACAAAATCCAATCTCTATTATGTTCATGACAATGAACTCCTTTTATGATTAGTTGAGTCATTTTGCCAACCTAGAAATAAAAATTACTACATTTCAAAGAGTTTAAGGATCTTTGACTATCAACTTGTAAATGGAACATTTTTTTTCGGCCTCTTCATAATGGAAAGGAGGCTAAAATCATTATCCGATGCAGACACAACACAAGCAGTGTCCAAAATTTATTAAATACAAACACCAAGCTACAAGAATTCTCCGTTGTGGCCAAAGCCAAGAGGCCAATCATTGCCAAATGCCCATTCCACATTTCTACCAATGACAAAAATATTGGCTACAACTTACTCTCCATTGAGACCACTTTAAACATCAGAACCAATGATGCAATTAGCAACAACACTACAGTTAAAACAAATCACGAAAGACCTCCACTGCATAGTTGAGTCTCTTCCCAACTATGAACATTTTCTTTTGGACCCCTTCCCAACTATGAACATTTTCTTTTGGGCCTCTTCATAATGGTTGATGGATGCAAAGTCCTCTTTTAAGGAGAATTGAATAATAATAATAATAACGTGTCATAACAGACGAGTGAAAAAGAGGGAAGGAGAAATGTTCACAAATTCTGCTTCCAGTAGGTGTTGAAATATGAAAAGATAGATTCTGCTTCCAGATGTCCGCTTATTTATAAAAGTTTAAATGAATATAGTTTAAACTAACTTCTTTTTTCTTATAGATTTATAAAATATTTTTTATTTTTTATTTTGGGGCCTATTATTTCGGGATGACTATGTGTCACGCTATTATTTTGGGATGGCCATATGTCACCCTATTATTTTGGGGCCTATTATTTCAGGAATAATTTTTTGTTTTATTATTTTATAAGGTGCCACATGGCCATGGTGAAATAAAATGCATTTATAATTAAATTAGTGTGTAACCATTCCCATTTCTTTTTATTGAAGGAGAATCTATTTTGGCATATTCCTGTGTTGTGATTGTATAGAACACCTCTCAGCATAATTAGTACTTGATAGTAGGCTTAGGGATAAGAGCTAAATATTTCATTTTCAATGTCATTCATTAATGTTAATATTTTTATTTTTTTTAATGTAAGTGCATTGGTTTATATTTTATATTTTAATAATGTATTTTTTTTATAAATTATAATATGTTTTTTGTCATTTAATTAAAAATAATATTAGTTATATTCTATAATAATTTAAGATTTATTATTATAAAAATATTATTATTTTTATATTATAATTATTTATTATATAATAAAACATATAATATAATTATTTATAATATAATATAATTATAACCATATGATATATATGTAATAGAGCATATATCAATGATTATATTTATGAATAATATTTAAATTAAAATTAACATCATTATAGAAAAATATAATTATATAACATTGTTATTAATTAAAATATTTTATATATTATAATAAATTTATTAAATTTAAATTAGATTTATATAAAAACTAAAGGAAAGTACTACAGGCACTTGTTTCATATCTTGCACCAATTTTATTTTATAAAATTTAATATATCTTCATTGAATTTTTCATATCATCTTTACAATAAAAAGTTTATAGTAGAAAAGAAAATTATTTCTATAATAGAAAAGAAAATCTCTTTTATTTATATTATATTATAACTATTAAATTAATAATTATAAATTATATTTTTTATATATAATTTTTTTAATATAAATAATTAAATTAACCCAAAATTGGGACACATGTACTCCAAGATTCTTCCTGAAATCTTGACCATTGACTAAAAGAAAGATCGACGGCTCAAGATGAATTTTGGGCCAATTTGGGGAATGTTTTCCCATGTGCCTAGATTCATCTAAAATCATGACACTTGTCTAGTCATTGCAAAGCTCAATTAAGTGTCAGGACTCAATTAATTTATTAATAATTATGTTTAGTCTTTTGAAAAAATTATTACTTAATCCCGACTCAGTGATGCCACGATTGTTAAGTAAAAGGTAGATTAATGCCAATGAGAATGACCCAGGATGAATTTTGGGTAAAATTTGGGTCCACTATCGCTATTATCAAGGAACATCCAAAATCATGACTCGTGTCCTTGACAAGTGTCATGATTGACATGTGTCACAATTTCGGATGACTCTTGACAATAGCGATGGCATTTCACAAACTGACCCAAAAATCATATCGATAATGAAGTTTGATTTTTATTAATTTATTTATTTAAAATTAAAAAAATTATTCAAATGTATATTAATGTAATAAATTTTTACTTTATTATTATTATTGTTATGTACATTAGTAAATTATTGAGTCTTGACTCTTTATGTCATTTACATGTACATTGTACATACTATTAGTAAAGTACCTAAAACCATTAATTACTTAATACTTTCATTTTACCTTTTAACTATTAACCTTCTATGTTTTTAGATTATGAAGTTGAAAGTTCTCCAAGTTGAGTCCAATAGCATAGGGTTTTCAAATTTCAAATTTTCAAAGATTGGCAAAATTCCATTTTGTGTTCTAAAAACTGAAAGTGTGAAACTTGAGTATCAAACAACAACACCAATTATCCAATCTCAATTCTGAGTATTTAATCTTTTTTCATTGCAATTTGTACCAATAGAAATCTTGATTTTAATTGTATTAGGTTTACACTTTACAGTTATTTTAAATTGGGCTTGAAGAAGAATTTTGTGTAATAACCAATAGTAGGCATGGGAAAAAAAAGGTCAAAAACCTCTCATACGAGTGCAAGCATAAGGGAAAAGAAACACATTATAGAACTTAGGAAAGTGCTACAAATCCCAAGTTTCACTAATGAATGTCATGATATTTTTGATCCTGTTATCCATGGAGATTTTAGAATCATAGGAATTAGACATTCATTGTTTAATAAGTGGAAAGATCCATAGAAGGAGAGAATTTATTACAAATATAACAATAGTATTCATGAACATACAAATAAACTAGTTTCTTTGGTTACTAGATTAGTAAACCTCGTTGTACCTGAAGTATTCCCTTGCCCTAAAATTTTAATGCTATGTGCTCATAATTATGATGAAAATAGAAAGGTAATTGTAAACCAAAACACTCAGGAGAAAATTTTATCCATAACTGAGAGTGAATTTTTCAGTCTGTTAGACCTAGGACTAGGGTTTAAACCAGAAATCTTTATTGAGAACATTGAAATGGATAAACTAGCATAGGCTTATGACACAATACAAAGAGTTTTTCAAGATTCATTTATCAAGGGTTTAATAAACTCAGAGTCCTCTACTAGTGTTACACTAGACATAGACCATAAGCCTCCTTATCAGTATGATATTTTTTTGCCATGGGTTTAGAATACTATTTATTTGTTATCAGTTTTTCTGGGATTGGACACTAACAAGGAAGTGGGGGCTAGTGTTCTTGAAATGATTTATAATATCTATTGTTGAGGTCAGTCGGTTGAGAAGGTAGATGTAAGATATAACTTTGTTCAACAAATTATTGAATGTATGCAACAAAAATTACTAATGATTAAAAAAAGTACTACTATAGGCAAGACAAAGACATTTAGGTTCACAAGTTACTTGTGCTACCTTCTTTTAGCAGAGCATCGCTTAATATTTGAGACAGAGAACAACAAGCTTGATATCGAGGTCTATAAGTTTGATGAGAAAGCCCAAAAGAGATTAGAGACTCCAAGTCCAGTATATGAGTGGACACATAAGATGAGGATGAGTACTACAAATAAAGACTACAACCATTCTATAGACTTCTTTTTGACACCTATTTACCAAAAAATCATAGGTACTTCGATGCCTAGATTGCCTGTCTTGTCAAGATTGCATTCAAATAG
This sequence comes from Cupressus sempervirens, assembly GCA_028749045.1. Classification (NCBI taxonomy): domain Eukaryota; kingdom Viridiplantae; phylum Streptophyta; class Pinopsida; order Cupressales; family Cupressaceae; genus Cupressus; species Cupressus sempervirens. The sequence continues at coordinate 808,970,367 of CM053791.1, read as the reverse complement.
GAAGTCAAATTCAATTGGTTGATTGTTCTTCATGGAAGAGTACACTATCTTAAGGTTTTATAGTTCAGCAATTGAACCCTGCAAACTTCCAATGCATGTTACAGAAAGGGTTTTTACACTAGAATATGTATGGTAGACAAAGAGCGCAGATGAATGTTTTAGTGGACAACAAAAGAAAATGATATTTCCTTCCTTGCCTTTTGCAATCAGAGGCCTCACATTTGAGAGAAAGGCTTTCAAAGTGGCAAATGAATTGGTAACTTTTTTTGGCTTTGATTTTGTTAGTCACTGGAATTATGACCCATTTAACATAATAAAAATGAGACTTATTGCCAATGGGAACTCTACGAGCAAATATCAACATCAGGAGATGCCATTGATAGAAAAGTTAAAAAACAAAGATTTATGGGATAAGGTTAAGAAAGAGATTGAGAAACATGCAACAGAGAATAATATTTCAATGCAAGAATTGTCATCCCAAATTACGACATTGCACATATAAGAGTCACACAAATCAGAGCCTCTAACATACTTAAATTTCTACGAGAAAGCATTTGAACCTTCTAAGAGGTCTATGCCAAAAGAAATTAAAGAGATATGCACATCTAATTTGTGGTATCAAACCAAGATGACTATTTTTTGGAAAATGAGGCAAAATTTGGGTGAATCTAGGAAATCAACAAGTTTTGAGATAATTGAGGAGGATGAACTTTTCAACAATTATTGGAATAAAGAGCATCCAACTGTACTATATGATTTTGGCAGTGATAGTGATAATGAAAGATATAAGGACCTCAAGTCTAATGCCAAAATTTAAGGTATTTAGGATTCCAAGTCAACCAGGGGCAAAGATATTGTTAAAATTCAATTGAGTGATTCTATTAAACAAATGTATAGTAAAGGGGCAAATATGATACACAAATTGGGTTATGTTGGTATAGGGCTCATTGGTGCAAGTGGTGAAGGGATTTGGAATTCCAGTTTTAGTACTAGACCCATCCAAAAGAGGATGCAAACCACTCATTGGACTCTCTGAGATTGAAGATGATTCATCTAGAAAGAGCAAAAAAATTATACTTCTGCTTCTAAAGGTCATCCCAACACATTATTTGTTAAATCCTCAAATCTAGTTATGGTTGATCCCACTGGCACTGGCACTAGAATGAGCATGGATGAACCTTATGCAAAAAAGAAAAAAGTTATGAAAATTAAACTGCAAGCAATGTCAATAGTTACTTCACCAATGTATGCACCAGTAGCTTCTGTACAAAACCCAAAAAATAGTCTTAAAATGCCAAAATTTGGAATGGGCCATCTTAAGTTTGTTGGAAATCCTCAAAATAAAATTGTAAGTGGAGAAAGTTTAACTAGAATTGGAGGAGCATACAATGATACAACTGATAATTCACCTTTCAAACACTCAATTGTGTTAGAAAACCTAGATTTTAGTTTGAACAAGTTTGCATCAAAGTTTGAATAGACAAGTGAAAGAAATAAGCAAATTATGAAGACTTTGAAAAGTGATGTAGTTGCTAAATATCAGGGATCTACTAATAGAATATTTCCAACATATGATCCAAACAATGAAATGATGAACTTCATGGCTATTATGCCCTTGGGTAGAGATAATAATCTATCAAAAAATATAATAAATCGTAACAATATACAAGTTACCAGTCTTCAAATAGATTTGTTAAAAGTGAAAAATATTGACAAAATCAATATATCAAAAGAGAGTAACAAAATGATCTACTCTACACTTCTGAAAATGGAGAGGGACAAAAAAAGGCTTACAAAGCAAATAGAAAAGTTGTAGGAAAACATTGATAATGTGAAAGCCAAGGAGAAAGTAGTAGACAATAGGTTCAAAGAATTGCAAAACAAGATAAATAATTCTTCTCCTACAAAGGTAATTGTCTAGAAAGAAAAGATGAATGAACAAGTGCAAAATTTGACTAAAGAATTGGATGAGTGCCAAAAAATACTTCAGCATGAAAAATCCTCTACTACATAGTTGTTCAAGTCTGTAGAGAGTAATGCACATGTCAACAATAAATTGAAAACTAACCTAGACTCTACTATCAAGGAAAATAATAATTTGAAGATTGAATTGGAGAATGAAAAGAAAAAAGAGGAGTCTAAGGCAATGATGATTTATAATTTGCAAAAGTAATTGGGGAATGAGAAGGAAAAAAGGGGAGTATACTGCAAAAACAATCCATAATTTAAATAAGCAATTGGAGAATATTAAAAAGAGAGGAGTCAACTGCAAAAATAATCCTTGATATGAAGAAAGAATTGGAGAATTTGAAGAAAGCAAAGTCTACTACTACTGCAAGCACTAAAAAATCCACCATATGAGGAGGGAATTGGAGAATGCAAAGAAAAAAGAGGAGTCAGCTACAAAGAAAATCTTTGATTTGACAAAGGAATTGGAAAATGTGAAGAAAGAGGAGTCTACTCAAAGACTCCATTATTTAAAGAAGGAATTAGACAATGAGAAGAAAAAGGAGGAGCCTACTACAAAAATAGTCCATGATTTGAAAAGGGAACTTGAGGATGACAAGAAAAAAGAGGTAGCTACTACAAATACAATCCAAGATTTGAAGAAGAAATTAGAGGATGAGAGGAAGAGAGCAACTAATTGCCAAGTGAAACTAGAGGAAATATATAAAAAGAGTGAAAAAGAGATGTCTAAAATGAAGAAAAAGATGGAGAATGTAATTGTAAAAAATAGAACAACCTCTTCCAAAGACCATCATGTGAAGGATACTATAATAAACACAGTTAAGCTTATCAAACAAAAAAATTGGGACAAAATAATGAAGAACAGTGATAGTTTGTTTGAATGGCTTGATTTAAATAGCAATCTCAGACTTGTCTTTGAAAATGTAAAAAATGATGTTCAGGGTAAAAGATGAATCTTCACCAATTCCTTAAAAAATATTGCTAACCAAATTTTGAATAAAGTATGGAGATCCAGTGAAAGGGATTTTGCAAGTCATGGAATAAACAACCACTTGGATGCCTCTGTAATAACCATTGTTGTCTATCACAATTGTGAACAAGTAATGGAAATAGTTGAAGCTCTCAAATCTGCTTCCAAAGACTTGATGAAGATGAATCACATCATACTAAACTTACTAAATGTTGGATTACCAAATCTAGCTAACTCAGACAATAGATTCATTGGAAAAGAAGATTACATGAATTCTGATTTAGGAAACTTTCCTGAGGAAACCACTCCATAAAGAATTGAAAGTTGCATCAAACCACTATCAACAATGAATGAAGTTATAGATAAATTCCTCAATTCATGTAAAACTATCTCTCTGAAGTAACATGAATTCTGATTTAGGAAACTTTCTTGAGGAAACCACTCCATAAAGAATTGCAAGTTGCATCAAACCACTATCAACAATGAATGAAGTTATAGATAAATTCCTCAATTCATGTAAAACTATTTCTTTGAAGTATTCATTGTTGACAAGGTTATAACTATTTAGATACAACCTCAAACAAATGGAGCTTCCAAATGATGAAAAATAGAGTGCTCTAAAGAAATTCATTGAAGCTAGGTCATCTTCTCAAACTATTACTATTGCTATTAGTGGCAGTCATAGCTAATAGCACTAAGAAGTAACAACTTAGTAAGTGATAGTACTATAATTGTTTTGTTAATTGTTGCTCTTTAATTTCAAATTTTGGATTTAATTTCAACTTTGTTTAATGTTAATTTTTATAGGAATCAAGAGCCATCTTATTAGGATAGTTGGGCAACCAGGCACTAGCATACTATTATTGCACAGAGCAGATGAAATTTTTTTCCCTACTACTTGAAAAAATTGTACAATTGGCAATGTGATTTTATACACATAATGTATTATGTAGTAATAATATGATTATATATACAATTACAAACTGACCTACAACTATTGTTGTTCTTTTGTATCTACAAAAAGGAATTCAAGGTCATTTCAATTTGACATCGAGTCATTTGCAAAGGGTTGTAATTGTTTGTAATTGTTAAATGTATTATGTTATAGGCTGATTTATAATTATAAATTATAATTCAATTTTTTTTAAATAGAGCTTATTTTGTTAAATGCATTATGTTATAATTTCTTAAAGAAACTAGAATCAATGAAAATCTCAACAAGTAAGTTTGTAACATCAACATGTTCAAAAAAAAAAATCAAGCATCTATAAAAGGAAAGGGAATGAAGGCTATAAATTTAATTCTACAAACATAATTAATTAGTAGATAGAGTCTTAGATTAGAGCTACTACTACTAGCCTACTACTTGACTCACGCATAAGTTAAAACTTGAGGTTGAGAAGCTACTATAGTTGTCAATCCACCTAGACTAGCTTAGCATCACTATCATCAAAATCCTCCTTATTTATTGCATATAAAATTTCATTGTTCGTTGTGTTTTCTTTAGATTCACTATCAGCATCAATATGCATGCCAAAGTCAACATCATCTTCATTTCTTCCAATATCAAGACATGAACCACTGCCACTACTACTTGGGTCTAAAATGTTGGCAATCCCTCTTCTTTGACATTGGTTTCTCCAAATGTTGAGAGTCTTATCATGAGGGAAACTATCTACCTCATACCTAGAATTATAGAGCCTCAAAAAATTATCTAAATTTTTGTCTAATTTGTTTCTAACCTTTGACTTCAAGAAGCCCAAAGTACTAAAAACTCTTTCATCCTCCACTGAACTTAATATCATTCTCAAACATAAATCAATAAGCTTGAAATATTCTAGTATTGATTCTCTCAACTGATTTCTCTCACCAAGGTTTTTCAAAAGCTTTGTTACTACTCCCTCTTTATTTGGGTTCTCCATAGGATCATATTGTCCCTCATAATGTTTGCAAAAGAATACAATTGATCTCTCAGTCGAGATTCATCTAAAATTCCATTTATAGTTACTCCATTGATTACTTTAGGTTTGTAAAAATGTTGAATCAAAGTCGTCATCCTTCTCCAAAAATTAGTTGGACAATTTAGAGATAAATATTATGGAAAAATAATTAACATTTCTTCAAGTAGTTCCTATGGGGGGAATCTAAATCTAATTTCTAACGAAAGATTGTAGCAAACTCACTTGACAGAGTCAAGCACAAAGTCCTTGATCTTCTTGAACTCTTCACTTGTAATATGTGAAAGTACCTTCTCTAGTTCTGATTCAACTTCACTTCCTACTTCATTGGAGTTGGATTTAGGGTTGACATGGGCATAGTACTACATTGGTATGTCAACTCCATGTACCTTGGCATAAACCTTATCATATGCACCAATATGTAAAAAGTTCCTAGAATTGTTCAAATATGTGATTTCTATCCACTTTGCAAACTTTGATTCATCTAATGGTAGTAATCAATACATAGTATTCAGGCTATTACATGTCATTTTACACAAGTAATATTGGTAAATATCTTTGATTACAGAACCAAAATTGCTGACAATTCCAAAAGCTAGATTCATTAAATAGGCCACGCAATTAATGAGAATAGTGTAGGGTGCCAAATCATTCTTGATCTTTTTGTAAAAACCACCTTTATGACCTTGCATAATCAAAGCTCCATCTGCTCCAACATACACTAACTTTTTGGTAATCTCCATTTTATCCAAACCTCCACATTCAATTAGAGTACTCTTTAATAAATCATATAAATTTTCATCTATCGCACTACAATTCAATTTAGCAACAGATAGTAGAAAGGGTTGATGACAAAGATTGTTTATAGTATAAAAATGCATGCACACCCAGGAAGTATTATCAATTTTTTAACTTCATCTAGAGATAGTGCAATAAAATTTAAGTGTTTTTTTTTTCTTTCATATCTTCCTTTTCAACTTGCACAAGACATCTAGCCCATTCCCACCAGTTGTTTACTGACCATTGACTATTAAGATAGTTTCAAAGTTTGACAAAGCACAATAAGGTAGTAATTGAAGGGTAGTCCATCATAGCATGTCCTCTACTCAAGATATAAAAGAACACACTTAATTGAACTACTTTTCTCATATTTTGCACTTCCATTGCTTTCCCAATGACATCTTCGATGGAACCTTTTACTGCAGAATGCTTCTCCCATATTTTTTGGTGTAACTTGTATATTTCGGCATTCCTAATATATAGATAGTTGTCCTTTTTTTTCCAAGATAGCATAGATTTTTCAACTCCATATATAGTTTCCTTTTTGTAAAATTTACTGACATGCTTTTCTATAGTATCAAGTTTAAGCTGCAACCTCTTCTCCTTCTTTGTTATCTCTATGCAAATCTTACATCTACATTCTATAGGAGGCTCACCATAAATTAGATTGGCCACTAGTTCAATGACTAGTACTTTTCCACCCATTTTAACTAAAAATTCCTTTTGGATAGATCTCAGTGAGATTGATCTTTCTTTGATTCCAATTTTCTTTTCCTCTTTTGTCCATGAACATGATTTATGGAATCACTTTTGGTTTTCTCACCTGACTAGTCCAGGACTAACTCCAACTCTATAATATCAGTTTCTAACTCCCTACTCATGGGAAGTGCCTCCAAATCATGTTCAAGTTCATCCTTGTCTAAGATATCAGGTTCACCAACTTAAACTTTAATATGGTCTGAGTCTCAAAATTGTGATGAATCTCCTTTTTCAATAAGCACTGGAGATCTAACTTGTGAATCTTGTAGGTTGCCAACATTTCCACCACCAAAATATGTTGCTAACCTTCTGCATTTTGGTAATGGTGGCCTCTCTTAGCTTTTAGGGATCCTACTAGAACCCTTGTTACCCCTCTTATTTGACATTGCAAACCAATAAAGGATACAAAAAATAAATCAACTTAGTTGTTGAAAAAAAGACTCAAATAGTGACAACTCAAAGACTATGAACAGTGATAGTAGACTAATTAGACTACATATAATAACAATAATATGATTCATTCTCCAAAAAGTGGTACAACAGTCTATGGTACTACCCAATATAATTCACAAACCTATAGGATATCTCAGCATGTGAGATGTCTAATCACTAGTGGACATTGGACAATAAAACTAAAAATAACCATTACCACTATACTAGTATGATAGTACTACTGGCAACATGAAAAAATTAAAAATCACTTGCCTTTTATGAAAACTAGGGTCTATGAGTTAGTGGGCAATGCACTTAGCAATCTGAAACTTTGGCTACAATAAGAAATGCCAATCTTTAGACCAGAAAAGAGCAAATTTTGTAGAATAATAATATCTTATAGTCCAATCTAGGTTGGAAAATTACACAAGATTAAAAAATGGGAATGTCAAACATAGGTGAAGCACACCTTCCTATGCAATCCCACTATAGGAAACAGTTGGCTAAACAGGGTTAGTGGTCAACACATGTCAAAAAAATGGTAGTGACGCCCAACTCAAGGGAAAATTATTTGGTTGTAATAATGGTGAAATAATATAGGCCAATAAGAAATAAACATGCAAAGGCTAACAATTTTTAAAAAATAAATGTATCCAAAATGTATATTGCATTGGCGATTGGACTGATATTTTTGACCAATCATGTGATAACTAATGGGCAACTACCACAGGAGTTGAACCCAAATCTACTAAAAATTCAATGACACAGTTGGCCTATGTTGCATGTGTTTTTTGCCAAATGATGATTGATCCATGAGATGGGATCGCCAAAAGGAAAATATTCACCACTAAAATAATCTCTGATATATAACACTTCATAATCATGATCATCAGATCTGTCAATGGTTTCCTCTTCTACAATATAGCAAGATTTCTTGACTTTGTCTTTATAATCATTGTTGTCCTCATCTCTTCTACCTCTGTATTTGTCACCACTTTTATTGTTCTTCTTTTCTAGAGATCTAGCAGCAATATGACCAACCTCATTGCAATTAAAACATATGAGAGGTAACTTCCCTTTAAAATTTCCTTTGCCTCTATGAAATCTCCATACTAGCAATGCTTCAAGTTGTTCTACATCCTCCTCATTTGTATCACTATCACTAGAAACATATTTGACCTTTTTATTCTTGTCTTTAGGTTCTTTCAATGATAGCATAGCTTTGAAAGTAGATTTAACATTGTCAAGTTTGAAATTATCAAAATTAGAGAGATCAAAGGTAGTAAACCTACCTATTAAACTTTCCAGAGTTAGATTAGAACCTAGTATGCATCTCATTTCTTGTATGGTAGAAACTCTAATATCATAGATGATCAATAGTGTTCTCAGTACTTTACTCAATACAATATCATCATCTATCTTTCCAGTAGCTCCTCTTATAGCATAAAAACATCTTTTATTATAGAGCAATATTGAGAAACATTGTCACCTTCTTCTATTCTCATATCATCGAACTTACCTCTAAGACTATTAAATTTGGATCTTACAACATTTGTGTCTCCTCTATAAATGGTGTTAAGAGTATCCCACATCTTCCTTGCAATATCACAACCCTTGATGTCATCAAACTTAATATAACTTAGGGTAGAGGCAATCTCCAACATTGTCTAGTTGTGTTTTTTCTTCCCTTTCAGATCTTCAATAGTTAGGGCTCCAACAAGATTGACATGCTCAGTGATAATGGTAGATTGTGCATGACCTCCAAGACCTACTAGGTGAAGCTTCATCAAACTTTTTCATGTAGGGAAGTTTTCCTTGTTAAGCTTGGGGACTTCTCTTTTTGACATCTTGATCTTTTGATTCTAGTACCTTTAAACTAGTCCTCTTAAGCAAATGGCTCTTATACTAGTTGTTGGAATTATTTAGAATAACTAAGAGGTGGGGGGGTGAATCAGTTATCCAAGGTCCAGATGTACAAATAAAAATTTTCATAGCTTAGTGAACCCATATCCATATAAAATTAATATGCATACATCCATTAGATCATACAATACTTAAACTTTGTAGGTTACTGTCCTAGGTGAAAAATAACTTTTCAAAAATGTAAACATGAAAAATAACAGATTCAATAACACATTTGATACATGAATTTTATGTGGAAACCCAATTTGTCAGAAACCACCAGTACCATGCTACTAATTTTCACTCTTCTAAAGTGATACCCTACAAAAGACCAAACCTAATAAAGGTTACAATACACACTGTTAAATATGACCTAGTTAGAGGATTTCAATCACCTTGTTAGGAGTGAGCCTTGTTAGAGTACTTTAGGTCATTTTCTTGGAATGTCACTTGGTTAAAGGATTTAAAAATGACTATTAGGTGAACCTTAATCCAAAGGATTTACCCTAAACTAATATAATGATTAGAAAGTAACAGTAAGGCTTGATCTAATAACAATTTACAACTCACTTGCAGATTACAAATCTTTATTTCAATCCTCCATTATGCTTGGCTTTCACATACTTCAACTCTAATAGCTTGTTCACCCTTCAAGAATTCATACTCTCAACCCTTCATGTTTTTCTTGCCAATAGTGGTCCTTTTTTTTTGGCCACTAAATGAAGCAATACCCTAGACTCCTTGTCTTCCTTAGGTTCTCACACATGACAACTATTGGCCAAATTTTCCTTCCTACCAAAATTGCCATATTTGAACTCAAATGCTAAATGGTCTCTCCCAATATTTAAATATTTAAATGCCATGGAAATATGAGATAAATAAATGAAATAAAATTTATTGTATTTCTTATTTTCCTAAGTTTATTTTTCTTAGCCCCACAACTTTTTGGACCATCAGATCTTGCATAGATCCATGGTAGGCACTTTCTCGCATTATGAAAGTTCTCTATCTTTATGCAATGAGAGCAAGCACCTCCCTTCCATGTGGTGTGTGGGTCTTTTTTTTCATGGACTATAGATTAAGTAAAGATGTCAAGCTAAGGTGGTAGGTATCCCTTGGCATATGGATGAATTTTCATTGACTATCGTTTTCCCACATTTTGTTTCTTATCAAAATACTGTACAATGCAGGAAAGTAACCTTCTATCATGTAAATTTGTGGGCTAGGATTTATTGTATGGGCTACAACATGACAAGGCAATGAGTTAGACTAAGCTAGCATATGGTGGGAATTTCATTAGCCAAAGCCTTTGACATGGTTAGTTTGGTAGGCTTCTCCAGATCACAAAGAGTGAAATTCAAGGCTATAATTATATGATTATTTTTTGTGCTATGATATTATGATCTAGCATAAGATCATAGAGTTAATTATCAAAGACATTGATGTTATAATATGTAGTTATCATAACATTGTAGAAGTTGATGGTCACCATAGGTGATAAAGAAGGGTTATGATCTTATGATATATAGTTGTTCTAAGATCATAAGTATAGTTGTAGAGGTCTTCCAAAGGAACAAACATAAAGGGATTTTCATAGCATCATGATGATTATAGGATTGTAGATAAACTTTAAAGGGAGCTCAATGTTATGATAAGTTAATGATTGTAAGACTGTAGAGATTGTTGAGGGTGCCTCTGACCATAAGATAGGTTGACAATCGAATGATCATAGAACCTAGGTTGATCTGATAAGATGTTTTGCTTGTCTAAGCTAGAAAGGTAAAGGGTCTCTGCCAATAAAATTATAGGAAAGGTACAGGATGAGCATTTAATATAATCAACTTGCTAATATATCTAACTTGGTATGCTGGTAGCAAAGTCAAAATGACTCTTTAGTACCAGATCAGATTTTTGATCTTCTATAAATCACTTTTAGCATCCCCATGCCTAGTAAATGTGAAAGAAGCATGTGCTCATCATCTAGTTATCCATCTACCCAACTATGCATTGATTGGCATCATTTCTATCACTTCATGGTTTACTCTAGTCAGGGTTTTCCTTGATTTCCATGCCTCTACAAGTGTACCCAAATCAAATCTATTGTTTGGATTGTCTTGATTGTTCACTGAGCACTTAATGGTAGTGGTTGTGAAGTAACCTCATAAATATCTTAGTTATGCCTGAGCTATAAAGGTATATTTTTTAATCTTTGTAAGGATTGGCATTTCTTTGATTCTCTAGTATTGCTTCTATGCATACTACTATAATTTCTCATGCTTCTAAACCATTGTAATCCTCTATCGAGTCTCTTTTAGCCATTAACACATTGTGCAAGATTTTTTTGCCTTTTGTTAATTTTCTTGTATATGTTCTATAATTTGCATGATTGTATCTACTTTTTGCATTTGATTGATATTAAGTGAAGACTATTTCTATAGCATTCTTTTGTTGTCCGATCTACATGTGGTTATTGAATTAAGCAATGTCTAAATCTATATTCTTTGAGGTTATAACTGGTTACCTATGTATTTATGGGCAGAAGTAAGGTCAAACACTATATTTTGGTGCATCACCCCTTAGGTTAGAGTAGGTAGATTTACTTTCATGCATTCCTTCTCCCTTTTCTTCTCCAAGTGTAGTTAGGTGCATCTTGATAGCAAAGGAAGTTGACCTTCTGTAGAGACTCAACCTCATAGTTCAAGTCCCATAGCTTGGAGGTTGTTTCCATGTTTCACAAGGTTGTTCTTAGGGAAAAAATTTGGACAAGGGTGCAAACTTTTATGACAACAACAACCTTTTCTTTTGACCAGCTCTCTTTATAAATAGATATTTGAGATCTTTCGTCATTCAACCTCAATCATCTATTTTAGGGTTAGGTAGGATACAATGAATCTACCAAATTTTCCATTTGGTTCCTCTAGAAATGTCTCCTTCAATACTATTTAAATTTTGTGCTACCATCTCATCATAGTTATCTTCCACACACTTCATCAAATCTATGATTTAACATGAATACTAGCACTTGGCATCAATATGTTGTCACTCAATTTCTATATTATTCTTTCACTCATCATCCACTAGATAACTCAGCAAACACTATAGTTTACTAATGCTTAGCAACAACCAAAATTTACTCATCTTATGCTAAGTTCACTTGGAATACACTAAAACTTAACTTTTCTTGGCTCCAACTAATTTTGTGCTCATCTTGTACTAACTTTTCTCAACACCTATTGTCCACTCAGTCAAGCTTGGCTTACTCAATTCTTCTTACTTGTTCTTCTGGACTTAATCAGTGTATCCATCTTTTGTAGCCTCAAGTAGATAATCAATACACTATGTCATCACTATCTTAACTAATCTTTATAATCCTTTTACATACCATAACTCAACCTTTCCTCTAGGTGTTCTTGTTATCATATTTGATCAAAATCTCCTCATCAATCAAAAAAATCATAGTACTCAAATCAACTAAATAATTATCTCACTAGCAAGTAGCAAGTTTGACATTAGTGAAAGAATAATGATTGAAACATTATAATCTCGTACTTATATTGATCTATTTTTAATAATTTACAAGCCTTTAAGGTTGATAATTGAAAGATTATTTATCTAAATTTGAAATTGCATTTAAAGCTATTGTTCATTAAGATAAAAGAATGTTAAGAAAGAGTGCAAGCACTAGTACTAGAAACCTTAGAGATTATGCTAAGGATTGGGTAGAAATAGAGGAAGAAGAAAGAAAGTTGGATTAGATGAAGCTCTAATTACAAAGAGAGAACAAAAAAGTAAGGAAAATTTTCATGGCAAGCTACCTATAATATGTTATTCATGAAAGAAAGAGTTAGAATGATTTAGAATAACTGAGAGGGGGGGTTAATTAGTTATCCAAGGTCTAGATGTACCAATTGAAATTTTAAACACTTCAAATACTTTAGATCTAAACTTTCAAAAGCTTCGTTTCTATAGCAAACAATCAATAACATAAACTTGCAGCTCGCTATCCCAATAGTAACAAACTTGTAGATTGCAAAACATTAATAGTAAAGCATATCAAATGAGATCCACACAAGTATGACACTAGGATTTAACATGGAAACCCAATTTGGGAAAAACCACCAGTGACATGTCACCAATTTTGCACTCTTCTCAAGTGATCTTTGTTAGGATCCAACCCTATTAAAGGTTACAAAACACACTATTAAATGTGACCTTGTTAAAGGTTTTAAATACCCTATTAGGAGTGGCCTTGTTAGAGTGTTTAAGAAAATTCTATTAGAATTTCACCTTGATTAAAGGATTTACTTATGACTGTTAGGTCAACCTTAATTATAGAATTTCATACAATGGTTAGATCTAACAAATACAACTCACTTTACAAATATAAATCACAGTTCAGTTCATATGTTGATCCATTGACTAGCCTCCATTTTCATTTATGTCTTTGATCTTCTTGGAAACCCTTCAAGAAATCATACTTCACCTATTCACAACTTTTCTCAACTTCCCATTTAAGTTCACCAATCAATAGCATCAAAAAATTCTCCAACCGCTATTAGGTTATCCCTTACACCTCCTTAAATAAGTAATTCTAATCTTTTATCTCTTAAACACCACTGTAGATTTTAGGGTTTGGTTAGATTCATCAAACCCTTACATCATTTTGTCTCATCTTTTCTCTTCTAGAAATTTCTCCTCATATTCTTGAATATAGATGCCCAAATATATTTTCCCTTCATTTAAATGCTCCAGGTCATCCATCCTTATCTTTGACATGCTTTCCATATCCAAATAAATCAACTATTGGTTGGAAATCATGATTTCCTCATAAATTATCAAATGTTGTCCCTTGGAAAACATTGTGTTTTGACACTCGGTCATTACTAGATTACTTAGTCACTACTAACTATTATGTTTGACACGTATATTGACACTCAGTCAATTCTAGCATTTGTATATGCGAAAATGTGACCTCAAATCTCCACTTACACTTGAACATGGTCCCTACTTGCAATATCATCCTAGAATGAACATTAAATTATCCATCTGAGAGGTCTGATAGAATGACTTGTTGTCTTCTAACTAGAGGGATTTTGCCTATTCACTCTCAGATCAAGAAGTAGGTAACTAGACCCTTTAATACGAAGGATTTTATGAAATAATATGATAATTTATTTAAGCTAGATGATGTGAATTTTAATCTAATAACAAGTAAAAGAGAATTAAACTAGATGGATGCATTTTTAATCTAATATGACATTAATGCTAAGAAATTTAAAAAGCTATGATAAGATTGAGTAATTTAGTATGCAATTTGATAGTATTTTTATGCACTTCAAATTCCAACTTTATCAATGAGGAATTAAAAGCCTCTTAAACATAATTCCTAAAATCAATTAATGGTTGAGATCAACTTGAATCAATGGTCAGGATTGAATTAGAGATCTAGTAAGGATGGAAAATTCTCAATGTAAGTGAGGTTAACTAACTTAGATCTTAAGTTTAATGAAAAGTTAACCAGAATTCACCTAAGTGTTAGAATAAGTGGATTAAGCCAACTCTAATTCGAGAGGTAGATCACTTGGAATTCCCATTCCTAAACTGGAGAGGTGAAATTGGAAGGTTATTTAATTTAATAAAGATGAGACATGACCTCATAAATGCATATTTCCCATTAATTGAATAATTACATTCAATAATTAAAATAAGAGCATTATTAAATTAAATAAATTTAATCCCTTAGTACATTAGAGTTAGAAGATAATTTAATTTAATTAAAGTATAAACACTTCAAATTAAATCAAATCTTGATCAATAGGTTTAATATAGCTAATCTGAGTCAATACTTTAGGAATTAAATAAATAGCATAATTAATGCAAATTAGGGTTTTTTGCATTTGACAATTAAGTCAAGTAGAGAAAATTAGAATGAGAATTGCCTAATGAAATAGGATGTTAGGATTGATCAAAATAGACCATAATTGGTTGAGATGGCAATGAACCAATTTTGGGGTATTACATTTTGCCCCTCTTTGAATGAATGTGCAAGCAATGTGTTCAATTCAAAGAAAATCAGAAAGCATGATGCATAGATCACGAAATGAGATTAATTCTATAATTTGATGATGCAAAAACCAATTGACAAACTTTTAAAGATTATCTCTAGAACAAAGTTTAACCTTAAGGGATCTAGCTAGAACACCTAGATACCTAGATTGATAAGATTGATTTTGAAATTGATTAATAGAGACCAATTGACAAGATTTTAAAGATTATCTCTAGAATGGAACTTAATCTTAAGGGATCCAAATAGAACACCTAAATACCTTGAGTGATAAGCTTTTAAAGATTATCTCCAAAATGAAGCTTAATCTTAATGGATCTAGATAGAATGCCTAGATACCTTTCCATAAAAGATAGCAATATCCAACCATGATTCGTAGAATCATCCTCAAAATGAGGTTTGTTCCTCAGGAGTTGGGGTTTAGGCTATCTTGATACCTATCCATTGAACTCTGATAAAGACTACTATAAGATGTGATTAGTTAATGAAAAAATGAGATAGATGAAAAATAATGCCAAATAGAGGAGAACAAGATGCCCCTGGTGATGAGATGCCCTAAATGTGAGGACATAAGATTCAGATCGAGTTAAATTTTAGATTCAATGATGTAATCATCCTGCCCCCTTGAGAGTGAAATCGAAAGATGACACACCGAAAATATGATGTAGAGAAATATATCAATTGATATAGAAGAAATCAGAGATTGAAAATATTATAGAAGAGATCAGAATGATTAGAAGAATATTTGGAGTCAAACCGTAGTGATTTCAAGGTCCAAAAGACCAAATTGGACCTAATTTGACCATAGTTGACTTTTTCTAGATTTGTGAGGAAATGTGAAGTAATTTTGATTTGAAATGATTTCAAGATCCACAAAGTATTAGAAAAAATTGGACTGCACAAGCATTCGATTGCATTGGTCCCAAAAATTTAAAATGTGATTTTGAGCTACTTAAGTGTTTTAGATTTTGAATTCAATCCCAAAAATGGATTCAAAGTAGTCAAATTAGCTAAGGGGTCATTTTCACACAAACCAAAGCACTTTGAAAAATTAGGTCATGACCTATATAAGGGCCCAATGGGTCATTTTCAAATCATTTGCAATTTTTTCTTTAGTGAGTAGGATAGCTCTAAGGTGAAAATGGTGGTCCCCTTGTCTTCTCATCATTTTGAGCATTCCTTACAACACCACCGGCTGACAAACTATGGACCTCTGGTGAGTAGTCAATAATCTTGCTTTGTACTTGGTTTTTCATGCATTTTGAGGCATTTAAGAGCATGTTTTAGGAATTTTAATTTTTCCTCTATCAGTTCTCATACAAGGATCTCATTCTTCACATGGGCCCAATCTTTCCTCATGCGAGGATCCACTAGTTTGGTGTTTCTTCATGTACCTTGGTGAGGTTTCTGATGTGGGAGATACCCACCTCTCACGTGAGATGCATAGAATATTGGGTGCATTTTGCTTAATGTTTTGTCACTTCTCACACAAAGACATGTTTCCTCATGAGAAAATGTGAAATCTCACATTAGGAAGTGCATGCTTGCATGAAAAACTAGTGTTTATTGCAATATTTAAGTTCAAATCTTTGCATTTTGATTTTTCATCATGTTGCCTTGTCTAGTGGATACTGATTCTCTACATGTTGTTTTTTGTCGTGTGTGCAGGTTATCTTCGATGATGTTGGATTTGGGTCCCACTACCTACCATATAGAGTTCTATTACAGAGTCTCAATGATGCTGACATGGCTCATATAGATAGACTCAAGTTATCTCATTTATGCCAGATCTTAGTAGTCCTAGTGAATCATGACTTATTGACTACATTGGTTGAGTGTTTCCATTTGGAAACAAACACCTTCCACCTACCCCAAGGAGAGATGACTATGACTCCCAAGGACATCTTAGAGGTCCTATGCATACCCTTCCATAGGTTGAGGGTAGTCTATGATATAGTACTGTGAGCAAGTACAGAGGTGCTATAGGCTATCTTTCAACAAGATTTGATCATGGGTTTGGCTATCACATGGGATGAGCTTGTCCACACTTATGGCCCCACACATAGATTAGCTATAGTTTTGGTGATCTTTATCAGCTATTTCCTAGTGGCAAATAGAGTGCAACATGAATTGGAGTGTGGGTGGGGGCAAATGCTCGAGAGGATCTTAGACACTTTAGAGAGATTTAGGTGGGGTCAATGCATGCTTGTGCACATGTTCCACAATATGCATGAGATCATGTACCATGAGAAAAGGAGTATGGCTACTAATGTATATGTATTATAGATCTGGACATGGGAGCACTTGCTAGTTATAAGGCCCATCTTTGAGGATGAGCGACAACCCACATAGCCATACATTTGTAGGTATAGAGGCCAGTTGACTCAGACAAGTCTAGGGAAGACTGAGCATTGGAGGGCATGTCTTAATGACCTAGTATTCATTGTATTACGACCCTAGAGAAAGACCAAGGATTGGGATGACACTCTTCAAGAGTTGATCCATATGTTTGCATCGCAACCACTGATAGGCCACTTGACATAGATCATAGAGAGGTTCTCTCTTACTTGTGTATGGCATCAATATGGGTAGCCAGAAGATATATCATAGGAGTACCACTTGTATGCATGGTTGGAAAGGGATTTGAGTCATGGATGGTTACCGAGGTTGGATCCAAGGAGATCCATGATTGATGTATACAACTTGGTTGTGAGACAATGGCATTACCTACCAGTAGTAGCAGATGTCAGGATGATGCCTACCTATTAGGCATATTTTGCTAGCCATCCCTTCCCATCATTTATAGATCCACTAGGGATGGTAGCTTATGGACCATAGGTAGCCTAGTAGGTACCACCATTGCAGCTACCATAGGGAACATAATAGGCACTAGAAAAAGGACCACAATACATTAGACACTGAGTTAGATAGGTGCAAATTCCTCCTTGGTAGATGGGGAGTGATCCAGGTGCAGGTGGTAGTGGGATAGATCAAGGTTAGTAGTAATGACCCCACATAGAGGAGCAATAGCTAGCTGAGTAGCTTGAGGAGGAGATACAAGATTAGCCAGCTATTGGATTGTAGGATGCCTTGAGGAGGGCCAAAAAGCATATACAACAGGCCTCTTAGTAGTTAGGAGAGCTGTAGATTCAGATAGCTATGTGAGACACCTAGATTGCTGAGTGAGATCACAAGATCTACAGGCTATGAGAGTAGCTAGAGATAGTTGGGAGGAGGGTAGAGAAACTATAGGAGGGTAGTAGATCTAGCCTATTATTTTGTAGCCTACTCCATAGTGGTGCTAGATGAGGCTCAAGAAGTGCCTTAATTCTCATAGTATGATTGGGAGTCAGGAGGTGAGTGACCACCTACTAGGCCAGATATGCCTCTGCTAGCTCTTCCCCCTCCTCCTCTAAGAGCTGAGGGAGCTAGAGAGAGTTAGAATGATTTTTTCTTCAATATTTTGATCTAGCTATGTATCGATTGGTGTGCCAACACCATTTTGTATCATTTTTGATCGATAGTGCTCAAGTAGCACTCATTTTTTTTACTATCACGTTCTTTGATGGTGATATATATATGAGATTTTGTATCGAGTATCTTTTTTACATGTCCTTTTCTATCTTTTAGCTTGATGTGCATGAGATGTTTGTGCTATGATTATGAGATGCAAACATGATGTGATGTATGGATGCATATTTGATTTGGTGTGCAAATATAGTGTAGAAGATGAATTATGAAATTATGGATGAAATTCAAATGTGATTAAACTAATATTTCATGTAGTGTGTCATGTTTGTGCTTAACAATGACAGGTATCCCATCGAGGAGTGAGAGGACGAACCAAAGAATTGAACACTTGTGCATTTGTGAAGAAACATGATACTTTGAAGGGACCAACAATCCCACATCACAAAGGATGGAAGTAGATTTGCAAGTAAATCATGTGTGTAGCCAAGTGAAGTATGTAATGCAAATATATGGTAGATGCAACCCTAGGTCTGGTTACCAAGCCTCTTCAATTTTCATCATTGAGCATATTAAAAAAGTCCATATGTCATACAATTCCCACTGACATTACAATCATGGGAATATGAATAGGACATATGTTCTAATTTTGTTGGGATGAAAATATAAGCATTTGAGGCACAAGAAGCCAAAATGACCAAAACGTTTGTCCCTTTTAATGTAGCAAGCTAACATAAGCATCAAAGCATAAATGCTAGGATGACTATAATGTTTCTTGCATGCAGACACACCAAAAACACTAGAGATCCTTCTTATGCCAAATAATTAATAAGTATTCTATCCATAGTAACCCTTGTGTTCATAACTTGAGACAGAAGTGTGCTATATATACTCATAGTGACCCATACATTCACTTAGTAGGATGAGTATTGATATTTACTATAGCATGAAGAGTTCACTCCAACAAGCAAGAGAAGAACCAAACTCACTAATTTATCTATATACAAGGAGTCAAGGTACACTCAACCATCTAATATGAGAATGGGGCTCTTATAGTGGACACCCCTCTTATATGGATGCTTTAGATTATTTGGAACAAAACAACAAATAGAAAGAGAAGAAAAGGTGATGCCCCCAATCCTTGCTTCTCTAGTTGAAAAGGACATCATCAAGTTTCTCAAAGAGACATGATATAGAAAAAGCAAAGGAAACAAAGAAAATCTCAATACATCCAAATAAAATCATCATTTTTGGGTTCATTATTTTTTTGTTATAGGATTAATGTCAAGTTTCAATGTCCAAAATATGGATGAAAGAAATCTCTTCAGTAGGCTGATGACAGTAGATAGACATAGTCAAAACAACTGGTGACTAAAGTTAAAGAGGAATCTTCATGAAGAACCTTAGTTGGGACTAAGCAATAGTAGATAGACACAGTCAAGTTGACTGATGACTAATGTAGAGAGATCTTCTATAAAGGGGAATCTAATAAGTGACACAAACAATAGCAGGTAGACGCAGTTACAAAAACTAGTGCTAGTGATTGTTGTGAGAGAGATTCCATGAGAGGAATCTCAAAAAGTGACATGAATGATAGTACAAAAACACAGTGAGAATCACTGGTGACTATCGTGAGAGAGACTCTATGAGAGAAATATTGAAAAGTGACATGAATGGCAATAGGAAAACATAGTGAGGATCACTAGTGACTATCATGAGAGAGATTTCATGAGAGGAATCTTAAAAAGTGACATACATGATAGTAGGCAGACGCAGTGAGAACCACTAGTGACTATCATGAGAGAGACTCCATGAGAGGAATCTCAAAAAGTGACATGAATGACTAAATGAAAGATAGTAGATAGACACAGTGAGGACCAATGGTGATTTTTGTGAGAGAGACTCCATGAGATGAATCTTGAAAAGTGACACAAATTATAGTAGGCAAACATAGTGAGAACCACTGGTGACTATAGTGAGAGAGAGACTTCATGACACTACAGGGTGGTGCCCTCAAGTTCTGACAAGATTCAATCCACAAATACATGAGTGAAAAGTAGGAAACTAAAGCAAGAAGCAAAAGTAGCAAAGCAATTGTACAGGAAGCCAAAAGATGTGCTACAAGATGGAGCATTGGGAACAAGAGGCACCTATTTACCAAGTTTTCACCTTCTTGGTAGAGTTTCTATTTTTTTTCTACCATGATACCTATTTCCCGAGTTTTACCAATGGCACTTTTTCTTGTTTTTCAATTTATTTATTTTTTTGTATTACCAAGGTGCCTATTGCTAGGTTTTCACCAGGGTAATGATTTTTTAGGACTTTTTGCAATTTTTAAAATTTTTCAAGACATTTAAGTATATATAGAGAGCTTCTAAGATTAGATCAGGTGTCAAACCACTTCAAGTGGAAAATGTTAATGGGTTCCTTGAGTACCTCTCCCTTAGCTATAGAAAGATGGTAAGTACCAGATCCAAACACTGTAGTGACTATGTAAGGATCAAGCTAGTTTGGTTCAAACTTCCCTTTTTGGACCTATTGTTGTTGACTCTTAGGGTTTTCTCTCAGGACAAGATCACCTAGTTGGAAGTTACATGGCTTAACTTTCTTATTGTAACTTCTGGACATATGCTACTGATAAGCTCGAAGATGATTGCATGCCACTTTTCATCGTTCATCTAAAAGCACTAGCTCTCGAAGTTGAGATATTTTATAGTTGTCATCATTGATGAGGCCCTTCATGGAGATTCTTAGAGTAGGAATCTCAAACTTAATTGGAAGCACAACATTTTCTCCATAAACTAAAGTAAAGGGCATTGTACCCGTAGGAGTTCTAATACTTGTTCTATATGCCCATAAAGCCAAATTAATCTAGAAGTGCCAGTCCCTCCCAAATTTTCTAATTGTGTGATGTAAGATTTTGAGTATCACCTTGTTGGATGCCTCTTCTTGACCATTACCCTAGAGGTAATAGATAGATGACCAGTGTTGCATTATTTAAATTTTTTTGCATAACTTCCTCAGGTCTTTATTTTTAAACTATCCTCCATTGTCATTAATAATTGAGGATGGTACACCATACCTACATATGATGTAGTTTGTGATAGATAGAGCTATAGTTTTTCCATTTTCTATTGTGAGAAGTACTACCTCTACCCACTTCATGAAGTAGTTTGTAGCCATAATAATGAACTTATGTCCATTAGAAGAAGATGGGTGAATTTGACCCACAAGATCAAAGGCCCATTGTTGAAATGGCCATAGTGTAGTAGATAGAATCAACTCCCTAATTGGAGTTTGAATCATATTCCCATGGAGCTAGAACTATTTGTAGGACTTGGCATACTTGATTGCCTCTTGCTCCATATTCGGCCAATAGTAACCAGCTCTAATAAGTTTACAAGCTAATGTCAAGCTGTTTGAGTGAGATCTGCAAATGCTCTCATGAATGTCAATTAATGCATGTTTGGAATCTTTGGGTTCTAAAAACCTAAGGAGTGTTCTATCAAGACCTCTCCTAAATAAGTCATTAGCAATAATGACATACTATGAAGCATTATAGATAAGGTGACATTTTTCATTCCAGGTTAGACCATCTAGAATAGTTTGGTCATAAAGATAAGAGTAGATGTGGTGGTAGTGAGATGAGTCTTGTCCTACAATAGAATAGATCATCCTAGATTCAGGGGCATCATAGGCAAGGTAGAGTAACACTTCCACTAGGAACTCATGTCTGAGATCATTTTCTAGCATTTCTAGCAAGGAAGCCAAAGTATCCATGGCATCAACTGCTTGTTGTCTACTTGAGGAATTTGCTGAAAAGAGATATGAGCAAAGTATTTCTTCATATCATCAACCATGCATTTTTAAGGGATTAATTTCTCATCCTTTTTCAAATACACATTATTAATGTGGTTGGTTATGAGCTAAGAGTCCCCAAAGATGTTCAACTGATCCACTCTCTATTCAATCACAATCTTCATGCCATTAATCAGAGCCTCATACTCTAAAATGTTGTTTGTACAAGGAAACAAAATCTTATACACCTTAGGAAGTGAATATCTTTGTGGTGCTATGAAGACTAACCCAAGACTAGATCCTTGTTATGTGAAGGAATTGTCAAAGAATATCACCCATGTTTGATGTGTGAGTGTCTAAATTCATCAAGAAAAATGATGTTCATTGGGAGAAGACTCTACATAGGTGCATCTGCTAGTTGATCTACAATTGTTTGTCCCTTGATAGCTTTTCATTTAACATATTGAATGTCAAACTCACTAGGTATCATGACCCACTTAGCTAATCTCCCTATTAGAGCTGCCTTACTGAGTAAGTATTTCAGCAGATCAATTTTAGTCACCAATCATGTAGTGTGGGTGAACATGTAGTGTCTCAACTTTTGGGAAGCAAAGACAACTGCCAAGCAAGCTTTCTCAATGATGTTGTAATTCATCTCATAAGAGATCAATGTATGACTTAGATAATAAATAGCCCTTTCCTTGTTATCATTGTCTTCTTGAGCAAGTAAGATACCCAAAGAAGTTTCTATGGTAGAGATGTACAAAATCAATGGCTTCTCATAAATAGGAGGCATCAAGATTGGTGGATTAGCAAGATATTATTTTATTTGTGTCAAGCTTTACTCATAATCTTGACTCTAGTTATATTTGACACCTTTATGTAGAGTCTTGGTGAAAGGTTGTGATCTATCCGCCAGCTATGAGATGAATCTATGAATAGATTGAAGTCTTCCTTGTAAGACTCTCATCTAACTGATATTACAAGGTGGAGGCATATCCATAATTGCTTGAAATTTCTCTAGATCCACCTCAATTCCTTTTGCAAACATAATGTATCCTAGTAGTTATCCCAATGTGATGCCAAATGTGCATTTCTTGGGATTAAGCTTTAGACTAAATTTTTCCATGCGATCTAGAATAGGTCCCAAATCTTGATGGTGAGTATTTCATTTTGTGCTCTTGACCAATGTATCATCCACATAGTCTTCCATGGTCTTATGCATCATGTCATGAAAAATCATAGTGACTGCTCTCTAATATGTAGCACCAACATTTTTCAAGACAAATGGCATCACATTCCACTAGAAGGTTCCCCATGCACATGTAAAAGCAATCTTTTCCTGATCCTTTGGTGCAATTTTGATCTGATTATAACCAAAAAATCTATCCATGAGTGAGTACATCTCATATGTTGTCACCATGTCTACTATCATATCAATTTTAAGTAATGGAAAATTATCCTTAGGACATGGTAAATTGAGATCCCAAAAGTCTGTACAAACTTTGATAGATTTGTTGTGCTTGGAGATTGGAACAATGTTGGGTATCCATTTAGTGTAATCGATAGCATGGATGAAACTAGCTTTCAAAAGCTTCTCCAATTCAGCTTTGACAAGCAATGCAACATGAGGATGCATTTTCTGAAGTTTTTGTTTAATTGGTTTAATGCTTGATGTGATGGAGAAATGATGCATAATGAGATCAGGATATAGTCCTAGCATGTCAAAATATGTCCATGCAAAATTTATCTTCTTCTCTCAATAGAAGGCAATGAATTCCTCTTTTTCTTCTGGAGATAGTGACTATGCTAGATGTATCATGTGAGGATGCTCTTCTGTGCCCAAGTTGATCAGTTGTGTTGGATCTATCAACATTGATGATCTTTCCTAAAAATTACTAGGAATTGCATCAAATATCTCATCCACAAGCACCTCAAAGAAGTTTTCACCCTTGGATTTATCTTTTATTTCTACTCTTTTAGGTTTTGACACTACCACAATGTGGTTTTCACCATCGAACCTTCTATTTTTTCTTTTTGATTGTATGACTGAGATATTTAATGTTAGCTTTAGTCATTTTGATACTTTGTTCACTGGTGGAAGACATTACTAGTTCAACAATATTTAAGTAGCATGCAAGAGCATAGTCATTCTAGAATGTGGGGACTTCACTAGCTGTATTAGAATTCTAGTCTATAAGCTCAGGATATGTGAGTGAAAGAGTAGTGGCAAGTTTGATTATGATCATGGTATAATCATTAATTGCTTGGACCAAAAATTCAATACCTAGAGTGGAATCATCCATAAGTGTGTCCAAATGTTGTTAAGTGCTAACATCATCAACCAAAGACTTGAGGACACTAGTTGGATCAAACCTGTCTGACCTAACTCCAGACATTTCACCTACTTCAAGTTGGTTTTTATAGACATGAACTTGATCAATGTCTTTATCTGTAGTTTCTTTTGAAAGGGATTCAAATTCATATTCCTTAGAATTAGTGCTACATGGTGACAGGCTGTAGAATTCCCTGACAGTTATAAGGACATACTCTCCTTCATCATCTGGATGTTTTCATAGGTACTCAATGCATAACACCTAACTAGACTCTCCCCATTCTTAATGGGCATGGTGTGGATCAGTATTGTCCTTAGAAGAATCACTAGTACCATCCATAGTGCTAACATGTGGCACAAAGTCATCAAGTTTAGAAAATAATTTAGCAAGGTCATGAGGAATAGGATAAGGATAAGGATCCTCATCATTTGTATTATCTTCTTGAACATTAGACTCAACCCGAGACTCATTTCTAGATGGACTCTCAGGTTCTTGTATGAATTTGTTAATCTCCAAATGGAAGGGAACCTTCTTAAAGCCTAGACTAGATGTATCTCTATTTCTTCAAGCTATTGCTTTAATAGGATTGACAAGACTGTTGTTATTGCATCCAATAGGACCAGTTCCCTTATAGCCAAAGCATTTCATGAGTCTAAGACTAGGGCCATATTTCTTAGGAGTGATCTCACGAGCCTATTTTGTGAGTTCAACTAGAGTCTCCTCTTTATAAATTCATGTAATGATGGATTTGTTTTCACTTTCATCCTCTAAGGGGACTATATCTTTGACAAAAGTACAATTATATTTGGTTTGAGATGTCAACACAAATGGCTTATTTTCTTTAGTTGGTCACCCATAATGATGGGGAGACTCAGGAAGAGATGTCAATGATAGCACTAGTTCTATGTGGTATTCACCCATCCTAGTTTCTTTCAGCTTGAACAACTACACAATTTGCTTTAGCTTGTTATCATGATAATCAATAGATTCCCTATTAGTGGGTACACAATTCTCAACAGCTTTCAACATATTGTAGGTGTAGCTATTGCTTTTAGGGATAGTGATTTCAAAGCCATGAAATGGGAATTTTATGCATTGGTGGTATGTTGATGGAACAACGTGCATCTCATGTATCCATGGCCTTCCTAGAAAAATATTTTAAGCCAAGGTAATGCCAAGGACTTGACAAGTGACATCCCTTTCTATAGGACCCATGTAGAGAGGCAACACCACAAGACCTAAAGACTTTTGCTTGACTTCATCATATGCTTTAATAGTGATCTTGCAATGAGGATCAATAAACTCCTCAGAATAGTCTAATTATCTAAGTAGAGTAGCAAAGACAATGTTCAAACTAGCTCCATTATCGTTAAGTACCTAACAGATATCTATCTAATATATCATGACCTCAATGTGTAAAGGTTGATTATGTGGGTGACTCAATTTATTATCATCCTCATCAGAGAAGGATATATAGTAAGGTGAGGTCAGATGACCTACCATACATTGAAATCACTCAAGATCAAGATCTTGAGAAACATTTGCCTCAATGAGAGCTTTGTCAAGAATCTGCCTATGGGCAAGCAAGATTTTGAGTAGCTCAAAGATTATGATTTGAGCATTAGTTTTAATTGATCAAGGACACTATAGCTGGTGGCTACTAAATTTTTTGTGAGTTTTGCACCTCTCCCAGATGGACCAGCAAGGGTTTTATCTTTGGGTTGTTCAAGATTGGGAGTAGAAGGCATAGGGCCTTTGAGTACCAACTTGGCATGAGAATGTGTAATAGTGTCAATATATTATTGTGAAGATTTATTGTTAGTTGTGTGGGAAGTAGGGCCCCTCAAGACAAATGGTTTCTTGGGTTTATTGTTATCTTGCTTGCCCTTGATGGTAATAATGTCATAGTACTCAAAATCCATAGGTTCAATCATGTTGATCACATTTTTGTCATTAGAGTATGTATAGCTGACCTTATTGTTAGATATTGGTTTTGAGCTCTCTAATTTTTTGTAAGACAAGAAGAGCTCCTTGAAAGCCTTGTGATCTAAGTTCTTGTTATGTGCATCTACCACAATGTCACCATCATCAATCATGTCCTAGACCTTGTGACATAAGTTTATGCAATTTCTAGTTTTGTGTCCCTTATTTTGGTGGTACTCACAAAATGTAGTTTTGTTCCACCATGGTTGGTGTGGTTGTGGGTCATAAGGGTGAGAGTTGTCCAATGGTGAAATGAACTTGTTCTGTAGCAAGGTCTTGTAAACCACATCCAAAGGTTCACCAAGAGGTGTATACTCTCGTTTAGGGTGTGTAGCCAATGAGTTTCTCAATTTTTTTCTGGATGTCTTATTGTCAGGATGAGGCTTCTCAACATTCATGGCTACATTGAGACTATCTATGAGATTAAAGGCTACCTTAGTAGGTTTAGGAGTGACATTGTCAACAACCCCATCATGTATAATTTCTCAATTCTTTTTGATGTACTTGGGTTTGTCCTTATTAGAGGTGGATCCTTGTTTTGTGTCCTTTTAGAGGGTGAGTTCACCCTTCTTGACCATGAATTCCTCTATGAAAATAGCTTGTGTGACCATGTCCTCAAAGGTGTGTGGATCTTGAAGTTGGACTCTATACCAAAAATTGGGTAGGAGATTATTAGTGAAGATGTCAAGGTTTTCCATTTTAGGAATCTTGTGTGAATATTTAGTATAATGTTGTCTCCATCTCTGAAGGAATGTGAGGAAAGGTTCTCCATCCCTTTGCTTAAGATTACACAAATCTCAAATTTTAATAGGGTGTTGAATATTGTCAGAATACTGCTAGACAAATAAGTTGGCAATTTCATCAAACATTTTGATACTAGAAGGCAAGTGTGAAAACCACTCTATAGCTTGACCACCTAGACTTCTTGGGAATAGACACATGAGATATGTCTAATTATACATAAATTCTATAGATAAGGCACTAAATTCTTGCAAATGATCTTGGGGACTAGTAGTTTGAAAGTATTTATCATACTTGGGTAACTCAACTCCTCATGGAAAAGGAGGCATGTCTATACTCTTGTCAAATGGGAATGGAAAAAGAGCATCTAAAGTGTATGTTTTTGTAGGTTTTTCTTTATCACACATCATCTAAGTTAGTTGTTCTTGCATGATTTTAAGTTATTTTTGGAGTTTGGAACTCTTCAAGCATGATGATATTTTCCACATTGAAATGATGGGGTAACTTAGCTCCCTCTTGGGCAAGTTTGAGAAAGTATTTTTCTTTCTCTTCATTGAGTAGGATTTCCATGACCTTTTGAAATTTTTTGTCTTTACAACACTTTGCTATGTGTTTAGGAACTATTTCCACCTCTTCCTACTCCTCATCAATGGAATGGTCTTTTTCTTTGTCATTCCTAGGTTGGTCTTGGTTTTTGTTGTGTTCACCATGTTTAGGTTTGTCATCAACCATTGTAGGAATGTGAATGGTTTCAGTATGTTTTGATTGGAAAGGTCCTTTGAATAATAATTTAGTTGTTTTGTTTGGATATGTAGGAGCTTTTCTAGTTTCAAGATCATCTTGATACAAGGGGTTCCTTGTTTATTGCAAGCTTATAGAGAAAGTTCTCTAGACGTGAGGTGATCTGACAAGTGATCGAGATTGTGAAGACTCCCCACTGGACAAACTAGACATAGATAGTGTAAAAATTGGAATGCAACCTCTGTCATAGTTACAACCCCTAGCTCTACCTCATCTAAGTCTAAGGGGATAAAACACATTTCCACTTCTTGTTGCCACATTCATATACAAGGAAAAGAAGCGAAAACCTAGACAAGGACCACACTAGAATGTAGTCTCAAAAAGGTGAGATAAGAATGCAATATACTAAGGTACAAGTAGTCTAAGTAAAGGCTAGAAAAACTAAAGATTATTACTTTCATGACACAAATCACAACTAGCACTAAAGGAAACAAGCAAGGCAACTAAGAGATAAGACTAGTTGAAATGTGGGTCACAAGTCATCAGCTAAGTAGGATGCCACTATTTTAGACTATTTGTAGATAGAAAAGAGATAAATTGTTACAGGAAATAGACCAAACTCAGAGTGTAGGTAGATCAAATAGAAAATTTTGATAGTTTGGGTGGAAGATTTTGCATGAAGATTCTCAGATATCCATGCAAGAAAGTGTAAAAGGCCAAGTGAATATTTAAAACAACAATTTTGGACCAAAGTTCTCACATGAAGACCCGTATAGGGTTGCATAAGGAAGTGGTAGAATGATAGGATGTAAAAGAACAAGTTTAACAATATCTCACGTGAATTATTGTAGGATCATTCAAAGACTTTTGGAGAGCCACATGAGGAAGTGTAAAACAAAAAGATTCTCCCACAAAATTTTGGAAAATCGAGAATAAAAATAGAGACTAGGCTAATAATAAAAACTTGATTTTCAAGAGACTTTGAAGGTTTTAGATTGTTCTAGATAGATTTTTGGTTGATTTGGTAGATTTCAAATAGATAGAAAGGTTGGTTTTCAATTTGTTACACAAAATTTGGTTTTAAACAAGACCAATTGGTTTTTAGAAAGACATAGGAATCAAGCAGTAGTTGAATATAATTCAACTGAGAACAAAGAAACTTGAAGGGATGGGGGAGTTTTAACTTTTAGTTTGTTTAGATAGGTTTGGAAATTTTGAGAACTCGATAACAAATACACTCTATCCCTAGAACCAAAAATAGTAGAGAAGGCAAAACCTTTGTCCCAAAACTTATGCACATGTGTGCACCTCACATAGCCTGTCACCCCCTGGGAGGCACCCATGTTTTTGGTGTATTCAAAGGGCTCAATAAAATATACATTGAATGAACACCTTTTTGGTAGGGGTCAAGAATGTATACCACCTTCCAACACCTAGTAGCATACCTACAGTGAGTTCTATAGGAGAGATTCTTCCCCCTCCTTGCACAAAGATTATGCCCCCTTTTAGAGGTGAACCAAGTAGCAACTAACTAAAGGTTTTTAGTTGGTTTCCATTTGTATTAATCTCCAATGGCTCTACAAGTGGAGTTGAGACCAGTAACCCACACCAATATCTAAAAGTGCACACACTTGACCAGCAAGACTGGGGCTGGCACTGACTAGTGCAACAGACAGAGCCTCTTCTTGATATGTGATATTAGGAATGAAGACAAGGAAATTAATATAGCTTTAGAGTCTTTTTCTCTATAAAGCTTATTTTTTATAGTGAGTTAGAATCTTTGGAGAAAGGAGTGTGCTCACTTGGGTCATTCCCAAAGGTTGGATTGTAGGCCCTATAAGGGTTGACTCAGACTGGTGGTTCGGATCTAAGGGTTTGAGTTTTTGATTTCCCTCAAGGAGAAAGAGCAGACTCCTCTACCTTATTACCTCACCCAAACACTTAAGACATGTTAATCAACCACTTAGCATAATCGATCTAAACTTATACTTTCTCAAGATTTTGACTCCCTAAAAGGAAATCATCATCCCTTCATAGAAGAGGATTCACACTAGAGAACCACTAAGTTTCTTTCCTCCCTTAGATGTCATCTTTCAGAGGCTTCTAGGTTTTTGATTCACCCTTGGTAATGACCTCCAAGTGGTGAAGAGCATACTCATCTATTCCCATGTCTTGCACCCTACAAAGTTCATAAGCCCTAAATAGACTATGTTTGGAAAGCAGAAAAAAAGACACAATGTTTTATGTGAGTTTTAAAACTAGTCTTTGACAATTGTATCTTTGACAATGTCCTACAAACATATAGTCATTTCATGTTTGGAAAGTTCATATAAAAGGAATCTTAATCAATCATCCTCTAGACCACTATTATGCTATAGAAAAATTAGAAAGATAAAATAAAGATGCTTTAGAGAAAACACATTAGAGAAATGAAATGATAAACAACATTGTAAAAAATCAACATTTTATCTATGTTGTTACAAGATTCTGCATGAACTTTTACACAGATATGTGCAAACTATTACAAAAACTCATCCAAGAAAATGAGGTGTCATGTGATAAATCATGCAATGGGGTACTTTTTCATGCAAGAAAGTGCAGAGAAACAAGCAAAACCCTCAAATCTTTACACAAAAATGAGATTTTTTGCATGAAAATCTAGAAATATGTATGTGCAAGTACGATAGAATCATTAAGATATCAAAAAATAAAGCGAATGAGGCCGGAAAAATTATTTTTCTTGGCCCCACAATGGGTGCCAGAAATGTATATGTGGAAATGTGACCTCAGATCTTCATATACACTTCAACATGGTCCTTACCCACAAGATCATCCCAGAATGAACATTGAATTGTCCATCTGAAAGGTTTGACAGAATGATCTATTGCCTTCTAACTAGAGGGATTTTGGTTATTCACTCTCAAATCGAGAAGCAAGCAATGAGACTGTTAATGTTATAATTCTATCAGATAAATTATATTATATATATGAGAAATATTATATATGGAATAATTAAATAATATTAAGAGTTATATATATATCTTATTATATAATCATTATAATATATTAAAGGTATATTAATTGTGTTATAACTAATGTAAGTTAATATATTAAAGAGACATGTCTCTTCAAGCGGAATGCCTCTTTATATCACACACACACACACACACACACACACACACACACACACACACACACACACACACACACACATATATATATATTCATTCATATAGTAACTTGGAAAATACATAAAATATCCAAAAGTGCTATTACAAGTTACAAAATAGATTAATTGATCCTATTTCACTAACATTTTATTAGAGAAAACCTAGGAACACATATAGAAAGTGATAATGATACAAAATCATGAGTTTCACCTTACAAGTAAAATTTGAATTCAATAACAAGCCATCTATGTCTGGTTTGGTGATAGCAAGTCATCTAACTTTGGATTAATGATTACAACACATAATATCAAGCTCTGTCAAGGAATGAAGGCCTGCCAAAATAGAATCAGACCTTCCAGTATTGGTGGATATTGTGACTGTTGAATCTGGATGGTTATATAGCCACACACTCTCTAGGGATGCGACAAAAATCTATTTAATATGTACAAATGTGAATGGTGATATTAATAATGTAAACCTCTATAAGCAACTACACCCAAAAAATTATCAAATCGAAGTTGTAATGCTATGTGGATTGTCCTAAATGTTGTGACTCCATTTTGGATGATTCTGTTTGATATTGGATAACTACACAGTAATAAATATCAATGTGGTAATGAAGTTTTTCTTTTCCTATGTTTAATATGCAGGTCCTTGAGCTTATGGAAAATTATTTTTAACTCCTATGGTTTTAAGAGATGCAAATACTTGAAATGAATGTACCAAGTTAACATTTCTTGTGAAGGCATTTGGGAGGATATCTTGAAGCTGGTAAAATTAGTCTTATTCAAATGAGGGCCCAAGTCAACAATGTCAAAAGCATGACCAAATATGCCTTGCTAGGAAATATTTAGGGTTTATAGTATAATAGTGATTGTGGGATGTCTTTATGATATTTTTCTATGCGACTTAATATGTATTTAAAGAGATGACATATATATCAAGAAGATTTTAAAACTTGATTATCAATGGAGCCATATGCAAGTGAAACTCTAATTAGAGTTTATCCCATTGCTGAAAGCATTTTATAAACATCAATTACAATATTGTTTTAGACAAATAAATGTTGCATGAGTGATGCAAGAGCATCCAGAGGTATAAGGGCAATCCTGTGTCACCCAAAAAAATGTACTTAGACTTAGTTTTTGTTTCATGTCTTTACATTTTTGGATACCCATTTGGGTCAAATAAAGGTTCCAACTCTCACAGTTCAACTACCAGTGTGCTAAAAAATCATGAAAAAATAGGAGCATGCAATTTGGCCATCATTTTGGTGACCTAGAATGTGTGAATTGGCTAGATGAATGTAATTGTGATTTAGAGCATTCCAAAAAAAGAATCAGGTCAAAAGGCCCCATGGTTTGAAAGTTATTGCAATTTTTCGTGTTTTGGAGACCTCCTAAGAATGCTTCAAAGTCAGGTTAGGGGCATTAAATGACCTCAAAAAGGGCCAAAAAATGGGGGACGAGTGAAGCTGGTCCATAGGGCTATAGAGCACTTCGAGAACTTTTTGAAAATGTAAACAGTTCATCAATCGAAGCTACGGTTCAAAAGTTATGCCTCCCGAAAGTTCAGTTACCATTTCTAGATTCTTCTAGATTTGTGCCAACTTCTACTGCAGCTTTTAGAACCTTCTATTTGGTCGGTGGATGCCTACTAGCACTTTCTAGAATGTACTCCTAGTCCTTAACCCTCTGGGGTCTATTTAAGGAGATTTTTGGCATTGTAAAAGGCAGTTCGAAGTGGAGTTTGAGAGGAGGTACTGAAAGGAGAAATTATCTCTAGATTTATGCTATTGTAAGCCCTTAGGACATGTTTTGAATTTTATTTTCTTGTACTATTTGTACTAGCTTATTTTCTCAGTTAATATAATTTTCCCTTTTTGTTGTGTCCATTTTGTTCTTGGGTTGTATCTCCATCAATGAGATGGGAGCTTAAAAAAATGAAGGGAGAAATCAAGTCAGATTAGAAAGGCCCACATTCAATGGTAAGATTGTAGTGGAAGAAAAATCGCTCACAATACATTGCAATGAAGTTGCATGATCATTTGTGTCACCAATTCAAATACTATGAATCACAGTTGGAATGAGAGGATCATCAAAATGGATGCTATCACATGATCCCTAGCCATAAATAAGATCTCTCACTTTTACAATGAGGAAACACATTGAAACAAACTTTAGTGTGTGATATCGAGTCCCACATTGAGAGAAAATTAATGACTGAATTGGTAAAAGCTAGAGATAGCTTAAATTCCTTGAGTGGTCCTCACTATTTGTGTATTTCTTGAGAGGGAAAGGGAACTCATGTTGTGCAAGAGGAAATTTTGATGATTGATGGGATTCTAAAAGTGTTGTACAATGATCTAAAGTAGTGTCTAATTATTTCATGAATCCATGTTCCTTGTTTTCACCAAGTTGAAAATAGTTAGAGTGTCAGTTACAACAAGTGTATATCTAAAACAACAAGAATTGGGCATGATATTATTAAAAGGTGTTATAGCAACTTGTGAACTCCTTGTGCTTGGTTGTTGTCTTCTAGAATAGAAAGAAGGGATGGATTTTCCTCGAACAATAACATCCTTAACTTGGGCAATTTGGCTTTGATCATCATCCAAAGTTTTTGTAGTTGTGACCCATAGTGATTTGGGCAAAGAAAATGATTTGTCATCACAAGGATTTCTGAGGGAAGATTCTTTGGTATTGCAAACCTTACCTTTCGAAGAAAGTCAAGCTTGGGGATTATTAAAATCATCTGGCATGTGCTATTTAGTTGTGTAGTCCTTTCAAATAAGATGTATGAATCATATATCTTGTAGATACCTATAAATATCTATAGAAAATATTTTGGATCCTTAAGTTTTGGAAAATATAAAAACATGTGTTGCTACTAACAAACTTTGTGACGTAGCATCAAGTATCATCTAGAGTTTATTAATCTTTGAGCACAAGAGATAAGTATTTTATGATTATAATTTTGATTACTAGTCATTAATTTTATGTAGTTAATTCATCTTATAATAATGGGATAATAAAATACTATATGCTTCCATCATTGATATTTTCCTTTCAAATAGTTTAGTTCTTTGAACTATTTGTAATCTCTTCAAATGAAATACTTTTAGGATGGATTAAGAAATATAAGAAATTTTACTCAAGTGAGAAAGATCTTGATGTTTGTAGTCATAAGATTGATGGATGAAGATAATTCTTCACAAAGGAGAATTTCACATTTAGAGTGAGTTTTTCAAATCCATCAAGTGCAACCTTGAATGAAGGAGCTAAGGAAGTTGATGTGCACTTTCATTAATAAAGTTATGAGAGGTAACTGTTAGGATAAAACCATAGATAGAAATAAAAAACTACATGCAAATATAACTAATAATAGAAAATAATAGATCACAAAAAAATGAACACAAGGCACCAAGATTTAACATGGTTCACCCAATCCCTGGGCTACGTCCACCAAACTGTAAGTCTAATATTATTACAATCTAGTGATTACAACCTGATTACAATTTGTAATCCCTTACAGCTCAATACCGCTGCAAGAAGCAATTTTACATCACAACATAATGAAAATACCTAACCCTAAGCCCTTTTATACAAGTATTTTATGTCATTTTAGGGTTATAACATGTTGGCCATATGTCAGCCATATGTCGGTTACAATGTCGGCTATGGCCCTGAACCCTAAAGAATATATGAAGTATGTATAGTACTTTCTTGATCACTCACCACAATCTAATAATCTCCCTCTTGGGGACTAATCAGGCTCCACACTAAACAAAAATCTCACACTTGGAGACTGATCCTGTAGCAATGCCACTACCGTGTGGGGCTCCCACTAGATCAAACCACCCTGGACTCTGTTGTTCTTTTATTCATGTTCAGTCTAGAAGACCAACCAAAGTTGAAGAGGAATTCAACTTCTCCCTTGTTACAATCTTTGTCAACATATCTACTAGATTGTCATTGGTATGTATCCTCTCCAGCTTTAACTATCCATCCTCCAAAACTAACCGAATGAAATGGTACTGCAACCGTATGTATTTGGTCTTAGAATTCAAAGCTGAATTCTTTGCAAGATGAATGGCACTCTGACTATCTATGAAAAAAAAATTATCCTTCGTAGGATGTCCTAATTCTTCCAAGAAGAACTGAAGCCATATCATCTCCTTGGTTGCCTCTGTAGTAGCAACATACTCTGCCTCTATAGTAGAAAGAGCATTAATCTTCTGTAACCTAGAAACCTAGCTCATAGCTGCCCCACCAATAGTAAAGACATAACCTATAGTACTCCACCTGGTATCAATATCCCTTGCCAAATCTGAGTCAACATAGCCTTGTAAATTAGTAGTAGAGCCACCAAAGTGTAAACACTTATTGGATGTGCCTCTCAAATATCTGAGAATCCATTTGATTGCATTCCAATGCTCAATTTCTGGATGACTCATATACCTACTAATAACTCGCACTACATGTGCAATATCTAGCCTAGTGCATACCATAGCATACATCAAGCTTCCTATAGCTGAAGCATAGGGTACCTTGGATATCTTATCCTCCTCTTCTTGTGTCTTGGGACACATCTCTTTAGTAAACTTCAAATGACTAGGTAAAGGTATGCTAACAGCTTTAGCATTCTCCATAGAGAAAAGTTGCAACACCTTCTCAACATAATTAGCCTAAGATAGCATCAATGTTCTATTCTTCCTATCTCTGGAAATCTTCATACCAAGGATTTTTTTTGCTGCCCCCAAATCCTTCATAGCAAATACATGTGCTAACTAGAATTTTAGCCCCTTAATATGATCCATGTTAGACCTAGCTACAAGCATATCATCAACATATAAGCATAAAATAATGTAGCTATTATCATCCAAACTCTTAAAATAAACATAGTAATCTGAATGACACCTATTATATCCATTCTCATGCATAAAATTGTCAAATTTTAGATACCATTGCCGAGGTGCTTGCTTCAAGCCATATAAACTTTTCTTCAATTTGCACACTAAGTTCTCCTTACCTTTGACCTCAAAACCCTATGGTTGAGCCATATATATTTCTTCATCCAAATCACCATGAAGGAAGGCTATTTTAACATCAAGCTACTCTAAATGTAAATATATAGTAGCCACAAGACTTAAAATAGTACGGATAGAAGTCATTTTAACAACAGGAGAAAATATCTCATCAAAATCAATTCCCTTTTTCTATGCAAATCCTTTTACAATTAACCTGGCTTTAAATCTTTTCTTACCTCCTTCCTCTTCTTTTAACCTATAAACCCACTTATTCTGTAAAGCTCTTTTACCTACAAGCAACTTGCACAAATCCCATGTCTTATTCTTCAACAAAGAGTCCATTTCATCTTTCATTGCAGACTCCCACTGAATCTTAGTATCCACCTACATAGCTGCATCATAAATTTCAGGTTCACTGGCATCAGTAAGTAAAATAGAATACAAAGAGGGACAAAATCTTTGTGGAGGTCTAATTTGCCTCATTGACCATCTAACATTCATCGGTGTGTGTGGTAATTTTTGTTGTGGTTGTTGCACATCATGAGGAATGGCTAGAACATCAACTTTTGGAGTATCATCCAACACTACATAATCATCTTCTTTCTTCTCATGTTGCTACAACAGATCTTTGTACAACACTTTCTCATTGAATATGACATCCCAACTTCTTACAATTTTATAATTTTCAAAATTCCAAAGCCTATAACCAAATTCATTAATGCCATATTCAACAAAGACACATTTCTTTGATTTAGCTTCTAGCTTGGTTCTATTTTTAGAGTCTATATGAGCAAAAGCTTCACAATTGAAGGTCTTGAGAAAAGAATAACTCACCTTCTTACAAGTCCATGCCTCCTTTAGAATACCATAGCCCAAAAGAGTAGAGGGACCTCTATTAATCAAATATATAATAGTATTAATAGCCTCCACCCACATGTGTAAGGGAAACCCATCATGCAACCTCATGCTCCTTGTGTGCTCCATTATAGTCTTGTTCATGCATTCAACCACTCCAATTTCCTGTGGAGTCCTTGGAATAATTTTCTGTCTATGAATACCATTAGTGGAGAAATAATCTTCAAATTCATGACTCCAATACTCAACACCATTATTAGATCTAAGACATTTTAATTTCTTACCAGTCTCATTTTCAACCAAGTATTTCCATTTCTTAAAAGTTTGAAATACATCATATTTTTTTCTAAGGAAATAAACCCATACTTTTCTAGTTGTGTCATCAATAAATGTAACATAATAATGAGAGCCACCAAGGGAAGATACCTAAGTTGGTCCCCATACATTTGTATGCACAAGCTCTAATTTCTCCTTTTTGTTTTCCTTCCCAATCTTTACAAAACTCATTCTCTTTTGTTTTCCATACAACTTTCATAGAAATCCATATTAACACATTTTAGACCTGGTAAAACTTTCTTTGAATGAAGGACTTTCATATTTTTCTCACTCATGTGCCCAAGTCTGTTGTGCCATAGTACTATATCAAAATCTATAGCAACTATTTGTTCTCCCTACTCAACGGCAGCAATTGTTCCTAAACATTCATTTTTCTTTGAAACAATCAAAGTAGAAGGAACAATATGACTTGTACAAAGATATAAGGTGCCTACTTTCACACCTTTTTCTACTACAAGGGAACCTTTTGAAACCTTCCAATTTTTATCATTAAAAGTAACTACACAACCCTCATCACTGAGTTGACCTACTGAAATTAAATTCTAACTCAGCCTTGGAACATGTCTTACCTCATGTAGTAGCCAATGAGTCCCATTCTAAAACTTAATCTTAATTTTTCCCTTTCCAACAATCTGACAGGGTTTATTATCCCCTAAATAAACAAGCCCAAAATCCCCTTGGACATAATCAATGAAATAACCTCTATGAGGTGTAGCATGAAATGAAGCACCAGAATCTAAAACCCATGAATCATCAACACTTTCTAAAGACAAAAGCAAAGCATCCTCTTCAGATTTTTTACTTACCACATTTTCCTCCTTATCTCCATTTGATTTATCTCCTTCATTTTTCTTTCGATTGCAGCAATCTTTTTTTTATGACCTAGTTTCCCATAGTACCAACAGTCGTTTAGTCCTCTCGATTGAGACCTCCTCCTCTTGACTTTCCTCTTGATTTCTCATGATTTCTAGAGTTACTTCATCTCTCAGTCATTCTACCCCTACTTTGTGCATTTAAAGCACTTCCTGATGTAGATCCACCTGAGGATTTCCTACAAGTTTCCTCACTCAAAACAACACTGATCATATCATCATATTTTAGAGTACTAGATCCAAGAACAAAATTACTCACTGCCATTACCAAGCCATTACAACTCTCAGGAAAAGAACACAAAATCAAGAGAGCCCTAATTTCTTCATCAAAATTGATCCCCATAGAACATAACTGACCAGTAATAGTATTAAACTCATTTAAATGATCTGCAATAGATCCACCTTCTGCCATTTTCATATTAAATAAATGCTTCATGAGAAATACCTTGTTTGAAGTGGAAGGATTTTCATACAATGTCGCTAGGGTTTTCATCAACTCTTCTATCATCTTCACTTTTGTAATATTAAATGTCACTAATGGTGCTAGGCATAAGTGAATGCTTCCAAGTTCCTTTCTGTCCAAAAGATCCCATTCGTCATTTGACATAGATCCCTAATTCTTGGCTTCGTCTTCCAATGGCTTCCATAAATCCTTCTAATAAAGATAGTCTTCTATTTGCATCTTCCATAATTGGAAGTTCTAGCCATTAAACCTATCAAGCCTCAGCTTAACCTCATCTGCCATTGCTCCCACTCAACCGTGAGACTCCCACTTAACCATGAGACTTTCTTGTAGAGGATAATTGAAAGAAAACCTCACTCTAATACCACTTGTTAGGATATAAATATAACTAATAATAGAAAATAATATATCACATAGAAATGAACATAAGGCACCCAGATTTAACATGGTTCACCCAATCCCTAAGCTGCATCAACCAAACTGTAAGTCTGATATTATTACAATCCAGTGATTACAACCTAATTACAATCTATAATCCCTTATAGCTCAATACTAGTGCAAGAAGAAATTTGGTATCACAACATAATGAAAATACCTAACCTTAAACCCTTTTATACAAGTATTTTATGTCATTTTAGGGTTACAACATGTCGGCCATATGTTGGCCATATGTCAGCTACAATGTCGACCATGGCCCAAAAAATTTATGAAGTATGTACAGTACTTTCTTGATCAGTCACCACAATCTAACAGTAACCTTTAACAATGAGAGGGAGTAGATAGAAGATATGCTTTAGTCAAACTTTTTATGATCTTGGTTTAGAAGGAGTAGACCTTGTTGATGGATTCAACACTAGTCAGAAACTATAATAGCTAAAGGACTTTGATTCATGGGATAAAGTCTTATGTATGTAGGATGGAAGGCCTTATGCTATCAGGATACCCATTGAACTAAGGAAGAATGACATGACTTGCTACCAAGAGGTTAGAAGGATGATAATAGATTTAGAGGAATTTTGACACTTCATCATAGAGAACCTTGTGCTAAGAGGTTAGAAAAGTTGATATCAAACTAATAGGGAGAAAACTTATTGTCTGATATGTTTTATTGTGAATGTTGTGACAACACTACATGATAGTATTCATGGAGATTTCATGAAACTTTTAATATCATACATATATGTGTATATGCAGAATGTGGCCTTACGCTTCACACACACACTTCAACATGGTCTTTATATGAGGATTCATCCGGGAATGAACATTAGATTTTCCATTCGAAAATCATCCAACAAGCCGACCTATTACCTTCTATCTAAAGAGATTTTTTCTATTAATATCCTCATAATCGAGGTGCGAGCAACCAGACCCTCTAAGAACGAAGGATTTGAAAATAAGATGCAACTAATCTATGTGAATATGCAAATTAGTCTAAAATGAGATATGCAAACTAGTCTAAGAACATATAAAAGAAACTATGCTAAAGATGTATGCATTTTAGATCTAGATGAGAATTAAGCTAACAATGAAAATCTATGGGAATGTAATAATCTTAAATGAGAATGCAATTTGGCAAAAATTCTATGCAAATTCTAATTCCTCCTCTGAAAATGAAGACATGAGGGTCTCTTAAATAGACTTACCTGAAAACTTTTGATAGTTGAGATCAATTTCAATCAATGGTCAGGATTGAAGATGAAGTTCAGTCATAAAGGAAGATTCCCAAATCAAAAGGATTTAACTGGCTCAGATCTGAGTGTAAGAGTCAATCAACTCAAATAGACTTTAGTGTTAGAGTAAGTGATCTAAGTCATTTCCAATTTGATTAGTAGTGAACTAGGAATTTCCCTTTTTTGAACTGAAGAGAGATTTTGGAGAGATATTTAATTTAATAAAATGAGATATGCTCTCATAAATATATTTTCTTATTAATTAAATAATTCTATTTAATTAATTAGAGACACTTTTCTTATTTAATTGACTAACTTCATTTAATTAATTAGGAATGGCTTCCCATTTAATTAAATAATTTTGCTTAATTAATTAGAAGTAGGTTCTCTATTTAATTAAATAATTTTGTTTAATTAATTAAAAATAGGCATATTTATTAAATTAAATTAATTTAATTCCTTAGTATATTATCCTTAGGATATAATTTAATTTAATTAAAATGCAAATACCTTAAATTAAATTAAATTGTAATCAGTAGGTTTAATGTGACTAATATGAATCAATACTTTAGGAATTAAATAAAGAGTATGATGAATGTAGATTTAGGGTTTCTACATTTGATAATTAAATCAAGTAGCGAGTAGCAAAATAAGAATTGCCTATTGACATAGGACTTTAGAATCAATCAGAAATAGACCAGAATTGGTGATCGTGGCAATAAGACAATTTTGGGGTATTACAATATGAGTCTATCCCTTGTGTACATCATGAAGAGGTGACGACTTCTAAATGATTATCACTTGTATTAGGAGAAGTTATTGAAAGGTGATGACCTTACAATAACTTGTATCATGATATACATTTTGTGTAAATGTTGAAATAAATCATGAAAGGCTTTATCTTATAAATCAACAACTAGGTGTTAGATATTATTAATTTAACTATCTACAAGTTGCTTGTATAGATATATTTTAGGTACTTGGTTAATATCTTGCCTTAATATTCTGATAGGCCATTACCATATTGAGGAATTGGTGAATATCATTTAGTTGATGTTTTGATAGGCCATTACTCAGAGTACTTGGTGAATATCATTTGATTGATGTTCTAATAGGCCAATTCTCATGTGACATAATATGATATCAAATAGTAATTGGTGAATATCATGTGTTGATATTCTAATAGGTCAATACTTAAATGATATCATATTCTAGAAATCTTCTAATAAAAAATTTCCTATATCTACTATTATTGAAATATTACCTATGGTGTAATATCTATGTTTTTTATCCTTCTTCATTAAGAAGTGTTAATGTTATAATTCTATCAGATAAATTATATTATATATATGAGATATATAATATATATAAAATATTATACATGGAATAATTAACTTAGTGATATATATATATATCTTATTATATAATTATTATAATATATTGAGGGTATATTAATTTTTTTATAACTAATGTAAGTTAATATATTATAGAGACATGTCTCTTCAAGCGGCATGCCTCTTTATATCACATATATATTCATTCGTATAGCAACTTGGAAAAACCATAAAATATCCAAAAGTGCTATTACAAGTTACAAAATAGATTAATTGATCCTATTTCACTAACAGAGACCCTTTAATATGAAAGATTTTATGCAATAATATGAAAGTGTATTTAAGCTAGACGATGTGCAGTTTAATCTAATAACAAGTAAAAGAGAATTAAACTAGATGGATGCATTTTTAATCTAACATGACATTAATGCTAAGAAATTCAAAAAGCTATGACAAGATTGAGTAACTAAGTATGTAATTCGACAGTATTTCGATGCAATTCAAATTCCAACTTTTTTAATGAGGAATTAGAAGCTTCTTAAATAGAATTCCTAAAATCAATTAACGGTTGAGATCAACTCAAATTGATGGTCAAGATTGAAGAAAAGATCCAGTAAGGATAGAAAATTCTCAGTGTAAGTCAGGTTAACTAACTCATATCCTGAGTAT
This sequence comes from Cupressus sempervirens, assembly GCA_028749045.1. Classification (NCBI taxonomy): domain Eukaryota; kingdom Viridiplantae; phylum Streptophyta; class Pinopsida; order Cupressales; family Cupressaceae; genus Cupressus; species Cupressus sempervirens. Next base: position 808,928,069 of record CM053791.1, on the reverse strand, counting down.
AATGAAAAGTTAACCAGAATTCACCCAAGTGTTAGAATAAGTGGATTAAGCCAATTCTAATTCGGGAGGTAGATCACTTGGAATTCCCATTTTTGAACTAGAGAGATGAAATTGGAAGGTTATTTAATTTAATAAAGATGAGACATGACCTCATAAATGCATATTTCCCATTAATTGAATAATTACATTCAATAATTAAAATGAGAACATTATTAAATAAAATAAATTTAATCCTTTAGTACATTATCCTTAGGAGATAATTTAATTTATTTAAAGTATAAACACTTCAAATTAAATCAAATCTTAATCAATAGGTTTAATGTATCTAATCCAAGTCAATGCTTAGGAATTAAATGAATAGCATGATTAATGCAGATTAGGGTTTTTTGTATTTGATAATTAAGTCAAGTAGCAAAAATCAAAATGAGAATTGCCTAATGAAATAGGATTATAGAATTGATCAAAATAGACCAGAATTGGTTGAGATGGAAATGAGCCAATTTTGGGGTATTACAACATCACTCAACTTAAACTTTAACTTGTTTAATCTTCTTCTCTTTTTCTCAATCAAGCCTATGCATTTTGTCATTCTTTGATCACTTCTTCTAGTCTTTAGTACAACTATCTTCTCCACTTAGTTTATGATTTAAAAAATCACTATATCTTGTTAAACTCTAACTAATCAAGTGTTGGAAACTACAATTACAAAAATTGTTATGTTGTCATTCATGCCAAACCTTATTGGTGAGATAGTTTTATATCTGATCTAAGTGTCACATATATTTGATTGATGAAGAGAATTTGAGAATTTGGTCATAAAAAATGTATCTAGAGGAAAGGTTTAGTTATGAAGAGAAAACTACAAATGGACACTTGATTAGTTGGACTTTAACAAGATAAAGTGGTTGTTTAAATCATGTTACAAGTGGAGAAGATAGTTACACTAAAGCCTTGAAGAAGACTTCAAAGATAAACTAAATGTATAGGCTTGATCGAGAAATAGAGAAGATTAAGAATTTGAAGTATATGCAGTATGATGCTAGTGTAAATCAAGCCATAGTAAGTGCTAAGAAGAATTAGTTCTAACTAAGCATCAGTATTGACTGAGTGATAGTATTTGTGTCAAGCAAAAAAATTAGTAGTGACTGAGTAACCCAGTGATCATCGAGTGTTAGAACACAGTATGGTTGAGCAAAAACATTTTAATAGTTTATAAGAAATCATAATTTCTAGTTGAAAAAGTTGATTTCTTGGAATATGGAAAGTGTATTAAACATAAGGATGGATTTCCTAGAATATTTAATGCAAGGACAGGGTTAGGTAATTGGTCAATGGATTAATTTGAAAGATAAGTTTCTAGAAAATAAGAGAATGAAAAATAAGGTGGATAGATTCATTGTATGTGTCGAACCTAATTGTAACCCTAAGATTTATAGTGGTGTTTAAGCAAAAAAAGATCAAATTTACCTATTTAATGAGGTACAAGGGCTAATTTTTAAGTAGGTTAAAGGTTGGAGTAGTAGCTAATGTTATTGGCTAGTATATTTATGTAGAAAGATGAGATGAATTAAGAGGAGGTGAAGAGTGATTTCTTGAAGGATTGCCAAGTGAATCAGAGACTAAGATGACAATGAAGGCCAGATAGTGATGTAGCTTGTGAGTTGAAGTGAGATCTATATTTACAAAATGAGTTGTACTTGATAGATCAAAACCTATTGTTACTTTCTAACCATTGTATTAGTATTTGAAATCCTTTCTTTTGGGTGGAATTCTAATGGAATGTTCTAAATACCTCTAACAAAGCCACTCATAAAAGGGTGATTAAATCCTTTAACAAGGTCATATTTAATAGTGTGTTTTGTAACCTTTAATAGGGTAAGTACCTAACATAGCTCATTTCAAAAGAGTGAAAAATTGGAAACATTTTATTGGTAGTTTTTTTCAAATTGGATTTCCATGTTAAATCCTAGTGTTAAACACATGTGGATATTATATGTGATGATTTATTGTTAATGTTTATATTCTACAATTTTTTAATATTTAGGACAATGGACAACTAGTTGATGTTACTATAAGTTGATTATAGAAACCAAACTATTAAATGTTGAGATCTAAAGTTGTTTTGGAGTTTTTTTGTTCAATTGATACATCTAGACCTTGGATAATGTATTCACCCTCCAATTATTCCAAACATTCTAACAATTGGTATCAGATCATTGGTGCTTGTAGAGAAAAATTTGAAGGTACTTAAAGCTAAGGATCATGATGTACAAAAAGGAGGTACCAAAGTTAAAAAAAGAGAACTTCCCTACATAGAAAAGATTGATGAGACTACATATAGTAGGAATTGGAGAAGGTGAAATATATTTTGTGGACAATGCATATGTAGAGATAACAACAGTCCCTCTAACTACCCAATAGCTAAAGGAGAAGAAAGAACAAAATCAACCAATGTTGAAGATTGCTTCAACCCTAAGCTATGTTGAGTTTGATGACATGAAATATTGCAAGAATGCAAATGAAATTTGGGGTAAACAAAAGACCATATATGGAGGAGATGATAATGTCATAAGAGCCAAATCAGAAAGCTTGAGAAGAAAATTTGATGAAATTAGAATGATAGAAGGTGAGAATATAGTTCAGTACTATGCAAGAAATAAAGAGGTTTTTAGTGCTATTAGAGATGCTAATGGAAAGGTTGAAGATGAAACGATAATTAAAAAGGTATTGAGAAATTTACTTCCTATTTATGTTATTAGGGTTTCTATAATACAAGAACTGAGATGTACTCCAAGTAATACCCTAACTCTAGAAGGTGTAATTGGTAGGCTAATGCTTTTGAGATGTCTATTTTTCATAATTACACTCCTACTACTATTGAATCTTCTTTCAAACCACAACTAGTTATTAGCAAGAAAGGAAAAGGAAAACATGTGAAAAGTGATAGTGATACTTCTTATGATGAACTCAATGAATTTGAAGCACTAATGGCTAGAAGAATTTCAAGAGGCAAATAAAAATACAAAGAAAAACTCCCTATAATATATTTTTCATGTAACAAAGTTTTTCGTATTGTTGCAAGATATCCTGAAAAAGAAGACAAGGATGATAAAAAAGAAAGAAAGTACAAAGGGAGAAGAGATGACCGAGACAACAAGAGGAACAAGGGATACAAAGATAAAGGTAAGAAACCTTGTTACATTGTTCAATAAGAAATTGATATTAAATCTAATAAAATTAACAAATGGATAATTGATAATGGTTGTTCAAATCACTAACTGGTGATAGAAGTAAATTTGAGAATATTGGACCATACAAGGGTAGTTGTGTTAAATTTGGTAATGATATACCATGTCTTGTGAAAGGTAAAGGATCAATAAAATTGACAAAAAGATCAAACGTGACAATGTGCATTAAGTTGAAGGACTCAACTATAATCTATTGAGTATTTCATAGTTGAGCAAATCAGGTTACATAGTCTAATTCCATCATAGAAAGGCCAAGATATTTGATGTTGATGGTGAACTAATTGGAAGTGGTGATCAAACAAGAGGTGACTTTTTCTATCTATATTTATCTGACAAGTCATGTTTGTTTGCACAATATGAAGATATTTGGTAATGGCATAAGAGGTTATGTCATATAAATTTTGATAATTTGGTTAGCATTAGTAAGATAAAATGAGTAAGAGGTTTTTCTAAATTGAAGAAACCTAATAATACCATGTGTAAACAATGTCAATTGGGAAAAATGGAAAAGTCTAGTTTCAAGAGCAAGACATATTCATCTAATGATAATTTGGAAATGGTTCATACTACTTTATGTGGAACTATTGGTGTCCAAAGCTATTGTGGAAATAAATATTTTATTCTATTTGTTGATGACTACTCTAGAATGATGAATGTGATATTTCTTAAAGAAAAATATGATACTTTTTCAGTTATTTAAATAATATTTGGCCAAAGCTGAAAAGGAGACAAGAAAGAGTTTGAAATGATTGTGATCTGACAAAGATGGTGTATTCGTTTCCAATGAACTCAACATATTCTATAATGACAAAGGAATCAAAACACAAATGTCAGCACCTATGACCCCTCCTCAAAATGGAATAGCTAGATGGATAAATAGATAAATCATGGACTATGTTAGACCATTTATGATGGAGAAGAATGTATCACAAAAATATTGGAAAGAAGCTACAAGTACAATAGTTTATACTCTAAATAGAGTACAAGTCAAGAAAGGTACAAATGCTACACCTTTTGAATTATGGTATGGATATGATCCTAATGTAAATTATTTCAAAAATTTTGGAAGAAAATGTTACATACTAAGAGATAATGGAAATGGAAACTTGATGCTAAAAGTGATGAAAGCATATTTCTAAGTTATTCCACTAAGACAAAATCTTATAAATGTTTGAACTCTTACACTAAATAAGTTATGGAAAGTGCAAATATGAAAGTCGATAAATATGTAGAAAAGAATGAATTGAATGTAAGAAAGAACTAGAAGACTATAGCTCATTCATATATGTGAATGATAGTGCTACTAGCACCCCACCTGAATAGAAAAACAATGCTACAAATCTATAATAGACTAGGAATGTTGAGTTGCAACAACCATATTTCAAGAAACATGTTGTGGGTGTCAAACAACAATAAAATGATATCAAGTCATAGGCAGAGAGATCCAAACATCAAGAAGGCAATGTTGAGAATGTAGAAAATGAGCTTGAAATCATTTTTTAAGATGAACTTGTTGAAGAACAAAGAAGAAAATAACTTGTACTAGAAAAATATGTGACAAGACATCCTACACCTTGTATATGCTACTTTAGTATGTTAGAAACACTAAATTAAAACAATCAAAAAGAATTTGCATACTAATTTAACATAACTTCATGAGAGACAAAGTGAAGTACTCAAATGAGAATATGAGCCATGGATAGGCTCTCTCAATGAGGATGATCACTTGATGTAGAGGTGTGTCTAATAGGTAAGATGGCTTGATTATGTATGTATGCTCAAATACTCAAATGGGCTTCAATGGAGGATTTTTGATAGATTTTGGTGATGGATTTGATGTAAAAATGGCTTCTCAAAATGGAATTATGGCTTTACTTTCTAGATTGTGTTAAAATGGCTTGGGAGAGGATTCCTTAAATAGGCAAAGGGCTTGAGGGATCAAGGGCTAGGATGCACGGATGGAAAAAAGCATATGGAAGGTTTAGATTGAATGAGAGGATAGCACATGGATTGTGCTTTCTTATAGCCAATCAAGGAGTGACACATGTCATAGGGTCATTGGTTAGGGAAAGAGGGGTTGAGGGGTCAAAAAAAGAGGCTCAAAGCTCATAAAGACCCTCATAATGGCTTGTAAGAGAAATGAATGGGCTTGTAAGAGTCGTTTATGGCTTTGTGGGCTTCATAAAGTTTTATGGTTGGGATATTTGTGAGAGAGTTGAGATATTTTGACTTGGGTTGGATTAAGAAAGTCTTAAACTTGACTTAGGAATGTGCAAATGATTAAGGCTTGGATTAGGCTTGGGTTAAGATTAGATTAGGCTTGTTAGAGATGGGCAAGTGGATGACATTTAATGAGGGTGGGTGAAGGAGGAGATATTTGTTGGTTTTGGCTTGGGTTAGCAAGTCTTAACCCATGTTTAGAGAATGTGACAAGGTTAGGGGGGGATTAAGATTAGGGTCAAAGATAAGGATTGACATCTTCTAGAAGAGTCTAGGCTTTGGATGAGGATGAAGACTTTCTAGAAGAGTCTAGAACTTCCTAGGATGAGGATAAATAAGATTTTTAGGAAATAAATAAAGTTTTATTTATTTCAACGGTTTGGGTTGAGGAGATATTTATTAAAATATTTTTAATAAACATGAGGATTAATATTTAATCTTAATTAAATATTTTGAGTTGGGATTGGGGGTAGGAAATGATGGGATTAGCCTTTAATCAAAATTAAAGAAGGATTAGAAGATTTTGGAAGAGGTTAGTGGTCTTAAGGAAATTGGCCAAGTTTTGGGCAAAAAATAAATAAATTATTTATTTTGGGATTTTTGGTCAATTTATTAATAAAATAATTAATAAATAAGGAAATAATGTTTAAATAAGATTTAAACATTTTTGAGAGGGATTCCTTAATTAAATATTTTTAATTAAGATAAAGGGATTTAATGGCATAAAAATAAATTAATTGATTAATTAATGATGATGTCATCAGGGACTTTTTCAGAAAATAAAAATAATTTATTTTCTAAAGGATTTTTTTAGGTGTCTACATTTTGCCCCTCTTTGACATAGTGTTGAAATAACACTATTTCAAAGAAGTTCAGATATAAATAACATGGAGATGACTTTATGGAGCAACACAGTTGCCCCAATCTCGGGTAGAAGAGAGAGAATGGACTGCATGATGCCCCCTCAAGAAGGCAGTGGGGAGAGAAAATGAGGCTCGACAATTTCTTGAAAAATACAAGAATCCAGGATGAGCAAGGAGACTTAGATTGGCAAAGAGAAGGTATTGGATTAGCTCAAACTCTCACTATGGGAGAATGATAAAGGAGAATCAGATGCACAAGAGGAAGAAAGCTTAAGACTTTAAGGAAGGTGGAGGATGAAGGAGTGGAGTGTTATAAAAAGGAATCTAAGATAGGGAGAAGGATGAGGGGATTATAAAGCTGATGCAACAAGATTTCAAAGAGTCAGATTGGCAAAAGATGGGTTTCGGAGATCCCTAGGACTAGGATTGTGGATCTTGAAAGATGAGGCTTGGTGAATTGATTGGATTGGTGGATCCCTAAGACTAGGATTGTGGATTCCTAAAGTTAAAAGTGAAGATTGATTCAAAGAGATACTGATGCATAAGCTGGGGTAGGAGAGACAGATGCTAGATATGGATGGGGGATAATGGAGATGAAGGGAATCCATTGAAGCTTTTTGAACAGGTGGATACTTCAAAGAGAAGTAACACCATGTAGTTGAGCACTAGATTTTCTATAGGGCTGCTGGTTAATTGCCAAGGTTACCAAGAACATCAAGGCCATGTCACCAACCGTCTAGAGGACTGATGGAATGACTCAAAACAAACACACAAATATTTCCCTAGCATCACACATGAAACTCAGAGGAAACAACATGGAACCAACACTGGGTAACCCACAAGCAAAAAAGAAACAAATGAAATACTTGATCAAAACAGTACGCTCAGAGTGCCCCATTCGTAGCATGCCATGATATGGAAGATCGTGGCAACCTTGAGGAGGGAACAAAAAGATTGCTTGGAAAAGATACTTCAAGACCCAAAAGGGAAGATTCTAAATCAAAAGAAAGAAAAAAATCCAAAAAAGAACCATTTGCCAATGAGATGGGTAGGATGAGGTACTAATAGACCAAGATCAGACATGAGGAAAGCTATATCTTGCAAGGATCTATCAAAGAGCACCTAAGCTGGTGGATTTGCATGAGTGATGCATCTAGCAAGCTAAACTAAGAAGGATAATACTTTGGTGATAGGAGATCTAGCTAAAGGATGCATTGGAATAGCTAACCAAGATTTGTGCGATGTGTGCAAGATGTTGATCAAGGATGAACTAACAAGAAAGCTAGATAGATACAATGGTACTAAGCTAAAGAGGATGTACAAGCTAATGGACCAAGATATGGTACAAATGTACAAGTTGTTTTGGACAAGATTGGATATACAAGCTATGATACAAGGTATGAGACAAGAATTGGATACAAGATTATTTACAAGCTGTACAGGAGCTCCAGATGATAAGATAGCGGGATGGCTCAAGTTGGTGCAAGATGCAAAAGCTAATAGTGAAAGATATGGATTTGGTAGGATGCATCTAATGATGATGATAGATGTGCGACCAAGGATGGGGACAATGCTAAGGTTGGTGGTAGCTGAGCTAATAGATGGTGCTAGAGTGAATGGCTAATGAAAGGATGACATTGGATTTGCATGAGGATAGCCTAGAGTGAGATACCAATGACAAGGGAGGATAGACAAGACAAGATCTCCAAGGAATATAGTGCCATCAGTCAGAAGATGACATGTAGAAGGAGGTCTTACGATGGAAAAGCTGAAGGCGCTAGGGAAATGGATGATAGTTGGGATGATGGGGTGAGGTTACAGAAGATAAGTGGGTAGTGATAGATAAAAGTTGAAGGATGAAAGATAGGTGGATAAATTGGAAGATGGAGTTGGATGGCAAGATGTAACCAAAAGCATGAGGATGATAGGCTAAGCTGGGGATGGCTGGATTACACATGACACTTGTTTGCCAAGTTTTCATCATGGTACTTGTCCAAGGTGCTTGAATTGCCAATTTTTCACCAGTGGACACTTTATTTTTCTTTATTTTTTTGACTTTTTGACTTTGGAATTAACTGGAATGATTTTGGCTTTCTTCAGCTATTTTTGGCTCTTTTTTTTTTGGGATTCACATGGTTTTGTATTTGTTCAATTTTGTTGCTAGTTGTTGGTACACTAGATGTGTGATTTATGCAATCGATCAGATTAGATGGGATTGATGGTAGGAGATGGAGGGATGAAAAGGTTGGAAAGGAGCATGAGATGGGGATGCTTGCAAGATCAACATTGGCACATGTTGGGACGGGTGTGAAAAGAGCATATGGGAGATAGATGGTAGATGTGAGCTTGATGGAGGATTTGTGGAAGCGTGCTTGGGGATATAGGCACCCAAGATGGAGTTAGGAGATGGGGGACACGAATCACTGGATGGAAGATTAGAAATGGTGGATGCCATTATGCATTGGGTTTCAACTTTTTTCTTTGGGATCCACATGGTTTTGGATTTTCTTTTCATAGGCTTTTGCATTATTTTTCATTCTTTGATTGGATTTTTCCTTTTTGGAGTATGTCTTTTAGAATAGACATATGATTTCCTAGGATGTGGATTTTTAGCTTTATGCATTTTGAAGTTGGCATTCACATTGTTGTGGTAAGCTTTGGGAAGATGGTTAGGAGAAGCTTTGTGAGATGGAGAGGATATGGAAGAGCATATAGGGGGATAATGATGGATGATGTACCCTGATATGTGCCTTTGTTGATCTTGCATAGGAATGGAGGGAATAGGATTTTTATGATGGTTGATAGGAGGATGGAGGATGGTAGATTTTGGGACATGGGGACCCAAAATGGATTTAGCAGATGAAGGGGGGATATAGTAGGTTGTTTTGGGTTGCAAAGATGGTGGAGGGGGAATGACATAAGATTTCTTGAAGGAGTGATGGGAGGCTGGCATGGTGGGCCTGGAGATAGGCTTGGTTTGGGGATGGCGTGTACCAACACTTTTAGATGGTGAGCCTTTGGATACATATCCAAGACCATGAAATCCTGGATTCTTTTGTGCAATAATAGGTTTTCTGATTCCTTGCTCTTGTGGTCCTAAACCTTGACCTTGATAATTCCATTGATTGAGCATTTGAATGAGTTGAGGAAACTTTTTGCTTGTAGAAAATGGTAGAAGTGCTTTATTAGATGTACTACAATGGGGAGATATTGTTCTCAATTCTTCTGCTGAGCGGGGGCCACCATGGATGAATGTAAGTGAACCAAGAGGGTAGATTATAGATGGTGGAATAGCTTGGATAGGTGGTAAGATGGAAACATGGAGCGAAGGAGATGGTAGGATAGGATCTTGATTTAGCTGATGGGATGAAAAGATATCCTACAGTAGAGGAGGTATGGCTTGAGGTTTTGGAGATGGAGGGGATGGTGACTGCACTATGGATGGAATACATGGTACAATGATATCTTCATTTATGCTTTGGGGGATGTCAACATGCTTTTGGGCAAGATCTTGATAGGATTGGATTGGATTGGATTGGATGGTGCAATAGGAGGTGAAGGGATGGATTCTTCAAAGGCAGCAGATGGATAGATGGGAGATTCAGTAGTGAAGATGGGTGAGTAGAAGATGGATGCATGAGGTTCATTACGAGAGATTTGGGAAATGCTTAGAGGTGATGTGGATAGGATTTTGAGGGATTTGATAGGTGGTGGGATTTTGATGTTTGTAGGAAGTGGAAGGATTTTAAGCAATTTGATGGATAGTATGGGGATGATAGCTATGGGAGATGGAGGTGATATTATAGATGGGGAAGCTTCAGCACTAACTACTTCACATGGTTGGGTTAGATGACATGGCTTATCAACTGTTGGAGGCAGCTTTTCTTGTATTTCCACTAGGAGATTCCTGGGAGACTCTTGTGTCAAAGGTGGAGCTGGTGGATTGATAGTAATAGCTGTTGTGATGGGGGTGGAAGATTAGAAGCTTGGTTGATTGGGTGATGGAGGAGAAGCTAGGATATGAGATGGCATGACTAGATAGTTTGGAGGAAGGGATGGTTGGCAGAAGGCATCTAAGGCTCTCAAGATACCTGTCATAGTCAACAAGATTTTCATCATCATTGGAATAGGATGTAGTGGGAGAAAGGAAAATGCGACCAAACTCATCATGATAGGGTTGGGATTTCATGTTTTGATGATAAGTTGGATGGGGATGGGGTCTTGCATATGGATGAACACAGAAGCTCATGGTTGGATTTGGATTAAGCACAAATTTTGGATTGGCTGATGAAAGATTTTCTAGGGAGAGTCAAAGCTGCATGATAGACCTAAGGAGGATTGGATGCAAATTTTTGGCTTTCCTGTGGATGGATGACTTCAAGGGCATGCTATCAAAAAGTGAGAGTTTTGCTTTCCTATGTTCATGATTGGTGGCTTTTGGTGTCAACTTGAGGATAGGCAAATGATCTTATGGGCATGATATGAGATTGACCACTTGTGGATCCCAATCTTTAGCTTAAGGTGATGAGGGATGACAAGTGACAAGGCTAGATTACCCTAGAAAAAGCTTTGCCAAAGGGATAACCTTGGGGAGATTGAGGGATTTGGATAGATTGATTGGATAGAAAACTCTAGTAGAGTAACAACAATTCCTTAAAGGATTGGGTGATTTTGGATTGGGTTTCTAGCTGGCTGGGGGGATGATTTGGATGGGCTTTAGATTTGGGATTGTTCTAAAGCAAAGAACTAGATAGATTCAATTGCGGTGGGGGAGCTTGGATGATTTTCTGATGAGGCAGTGACTACGCTAAGTATGCCTTGAGCTGGGAGATTTCTAATTTTTTGGGATTTTAACCAAAATTGGCAAACATTCATTCAAAAGCTATGAATAAACAAGCAGACAAAAGTTTGGAGCAAGCACGTCAAACACACCAACATCCTAGGAAGCTTTCTACAAGGATAAAATTTGGTTTAGCTAGGGAGTCCTTGATATACACAAGGTATGTGAGGCCCAAATTTGTAAATGAAACCAAAAAAATGTCACACAACCGAGAGGAGCGATAACCCACTTCTCCTCTTTCACTTCTCGAGGGTATAAAGTTTCTTGAGGCTTTGCCTGAGTGACAGAATTTTGATCCCAAGAGAGGTGTCTTTGGATTCACCTCCCAATCTTTATACTTCACCAGAATGTTGGAGTTGAGGTCATCCTAAGGGGTGATGAAATCCCTGAGCAGGCCTCCTAAAACTTAAACAAGATTTTGGATCTTATTCTTATGCACCCAAGATGGCCTTGAAAGATGACAAGGGGAGAGAAGACTTGGATGATCTTGGGCTAAAAGATAGAGTTCTTTTCCAACTGACGCTTTAAGTTTTCTAATCTAGACCTTTTAAAAACACACGTGGTTTAAGATGCAAAGGTTCAATTCTAATTTGAAATGCACCAACAAAAGAGAAGTGATCGAAGAATGAATACACCAAGAAGATTTAGGTTCAACAAAAAGTAAACTCGTACGCCCAAAGGCCCTCCATGTCAAGTATCAATTGATTTTCTTTGAGGCATTCAAGATTGAGTGTGAGTTTGTTTTAAGCCCAAAACAAATATGTGTGTAAAGCTCAATTTCAAGCACATGCCCAGAGGCCCTCCACGTCAAGATTTGTTCAATTTTTATGCTCAAATGAAGTGTTAATGAGACTAATGTGCATTCAAGAAATTTTATATCTTAGAAAAACCAATAAAAACTCAAGTGAGTGGAATTTGATTTTTTGGAGCGCTTAACACCTTCTTAGATAGACCCATCCCCATATATGGTGCTGATATTGCAACCAATGGTTAGAATAATGGGTGATTAAAGAGGGTGAGTCCAACAACAAATTCACTCAAAGTGTCTTTATTTATTTTTATAACTTAGAAAGTTTCTAAAACGTGGATTCTTTTTATACCCCAAAAGATGATTATTTGATCTATGGCATTCAAGATTGGATTTTTTTTTTTATCATGCATTCATAAAAAAAAAAAAACTTGATTTTAATCCATGGCACTCAAGAGTGATTTTAGCAACATGCATTCAAAGACAAGTGATTAAACATTCAAGTTTATTCCTTTGAGCATTCAAGATTTTAGATTTTGTGTGTTGTTTTAAGAACTTTGAAGTGCTTTTTTTTAACCTTAGATCATTCAAGATTGTTTTGAACTCAAAAGTGAAAATGACTCTTTGGACTTTGGTTTTCATTCAAGATTTTGTGTTCTAGTTTGCATGTTTTAAGCCTAAAAAAATGATATTCTTAGATTGTTTTGATGCATGAAAAACCTAGGAAACATTCAAGATTTTGCAACAAGACATTTGTTTGAAACAAATAACAAAACTTTTAGGACAATTTTGGCAACCATTTAGGACTCTTAGTTTTCATGAGATTTTAAAAAAAACTTTAAAATATTTGCAAATGAGGTTCATTTTATCCTTGATTGATGCTTTGAGTTTGATTTAGATTTTAGTGTGCACTTAGTGTTGATTTTGAACCTTGTGAAATGGAAACTTGAAGTTCTTTTTAAATTTTCAAAAATGAAGTGTTCCTAAATTTGCATGAATGCATCTAAAACCTTAAAGCCTTGATGTTGCAAGGATGCAAATGATTGGATTGGATTGGTTTCACTTGTTAAAAGATTTTTTTTTTTTGCAAATTTTTAGTTTTTAATGGATTTAAGTATGATTTGGGGGTTCATTTTAAGAACTTAAAAAAAAGTGTGTATGATTTTGCTTCCTTAAAAAAAAAAGGCCAAGATCCCTCAAGAAGAAGAAGAAGAAGTAGATGGAATAGAAGAAGAATATAGACAAGAAGAGGAAGAAGAATTCCAAGTGCTCCATCCACCTATAAGCTTGAAAAATCTGCAAACACTATGAGATAGACTATGAGTTCCTTTTTCTTCTTCATGCTCATGTGGACCTGAAAAACTAATTTATACAATCCTAACAATCACAAAAACCAGCAAAATTAGCCAAAATTAGCAAATGACATACAAAACTTGACTAAAAAAGCTAATGAAGATGACCCATGCGAGGTCCCACCGGGCATGCCAAAATGTGTATGCTACTTTAGTATGTTAGAAACACTAAATTAAAACAATCAAAAAGCATTTGATTACTTATTTAACATAACTTCATGAGAGACAAAGTGAAGTCCTCAAATGAGAATATGAGCCATCGATAGGCTCTCTCAATAAGGATGATCACTTGATGTAGAGATGTGTCGAATAGCTAAGATGGCTTTATTATGTATGTATGCTCAAATGCTCAAATGGGCCTCAATGGAGGATTTTTGATAAATTTTGGTGAATGGATTTGATGTAAAAATGGCTTCTCAAAATGGAATTATGGCTTTACTTTCTAGATTGTGTTAAAATGGCTTGGGAGAGGATTCCTTAAATAGGCAAAGGGCTTGAGGGATCAAGGGCTAGGATGCAAGGATGGAAAAAAAGCTTATGGAAGGTTTAGATTGAATGAGAGGAGACCACATGGATTGTGCTTCCTTACAACCAATCAAGGAGTGACACATGTCACAGGGTCATTGGTTAGAGCAAGAGGGGTTGAGGGGTCAACAAAGGAGGCTCAAAGCTCATAAAGACCATCATAATGGCTTGTAAGAGCAATGAATGGGCTTGTAAGAGTCATTTATGGCTTTGTGGACTTCATAAAGTTTTATGGCTGGGATATTTGTGAGAGAGTTGAGATATTTTGACTTGGGTTGGATTAAGAAAGTCTTAAGCTTGACTTAGGAATGTGCAAATGATTAAGGCTTGGATTAGGCTTGGGTTAAGATTAGATTAGGCTTGTTAGAGATGCGCAAGTGGATGACATTTAATGAGGGTGGGTGAAGGAGGGGATATTTGTTGGCTTTGGCTTGGGTTAGCAAGTCTTAACCCATGTTTAGGGAATGTGACAAGGTTAGGGGGGGGATTAAGATTAGGGTCAAAGATAAGGATTGACATCTTCTAGAAGAGTCTAGGCTTTGGATGAGGATGAAGACTTTCTAGAAGAGTCTAGAACTTCCTAGGATGAGGATAAATAAGGTTTTTAGGAAATAAATAAAGTTTTATTTATTTCAAGGGTTTGGGTTGAGGAGATATTTATTAAAATATTTTTAGTAAACATGAAGATTAATATTTAATCTTAATTAAATATTTTGAGTTGGGATTAGGAGTAGGAAATGATGGGATTAGCCTTTAATCGAAACTAAAGAAGGATTAGAAGATTTTGGAAGAGGTTAGTGGTCTTAAGAAAATTGGCCAAGTTTTGGACAAAAAATAAATTAATTATTTATTTTGGGATTTTTGGTCAATTTATTAATAAAATAATTAATAAATAAGGAAATAATGTTTAAATAAGATTTAAACATTTCTGAGAGGGATTCCTTAATTAAATATTTTTAATTAAGATAAAGGGATTTAATGGCATAAAAATAAATTAATTAATTAAATAATTAATTATTTAATAAATAATGATGTCATCAGAGACTTTTTTAGAAAATGAAAATACTTTATTTTCTAAAGGATTTTTTTAGGTGTCTACACACCTAAGAAAACTATTGGAGATAAAAAAAATTAGTGTTATGACAAGAAAAAGACTCAGAAGTGACACATTCTTACTTTTTGAGTTTGAGCCCAAGTCTGTGAAAGATACTTTGGAGAATGAGGAGTGGATACAAGAAATAAATGAAGAAATTAAGAAGATTGAAAAAAATAAAACATGGACATAGGTACCCATACCTAAACAAAAAAATGTTATTGGAACAAAGTGGGTATCTAGGAAAAAGTTGAATGAAAAATGTGAAGTCACAAGGAAAAATGATAGACTAGTATGCAAAGGATATGCACAAGAAGAAGATGTTGAATTTGGAGAAATATTTTCCCCTATAGTAAGACTTGAAGGAGTTAGAACTCTGCTTGCATTTTTTGCTTACAATGGATTTAAGGTATATCAAATAGATGTCAAATTTGTATTTCTAAATGGGAAACTTGAAGAAGAAGTATACATATAGCAACCAAAAGGTTTTATTGAGCCCAATAAGAATAATATGGTGTACAAGTTGCACAAGGATCTATATGGTTTTAAACAATCACCTAGAGCATGGTATGAAAGACTGCATAACTATTTGGTGAAGACTGAATTTGCAAGAATAAATGGTAACAACAATTTATACTTAAAGACTGAAAAGAATAATGTGATATCATTATCTAATTTTTTTGTTGATGATATCATATTTGGGGGGAAGGAAGCATTGTGCAAATCATTTGCTGATGAGATGAAGGAATTTGAAATGTCAATGTTTGGTGAGATTAAATTATTTGTTGGTTTACAAGTATATCAAATGAAGCAAGGTATCTTCATTAATTAATCCAAATATAGCAAGAAAATATTAAAAACTTTTGGAATGGAAGATTCGATACCAAATAGTACACCTATGTCCATAGGAAATAAGTTATCTAAGAATGATGATTCTACTGATGTGAACTAGACACTGTATAGATCAATGATTGGAAAAATACAATATGTTGTTCATAGTAGACCTGCTATTGCATAAGCAGTTGGGATAGTTGCAATATTTTCTACAAGTCCTAAGGTGAATCACATGATGAAAGTAAAAAGGATACTAAAATATCTAAAAGGGAATAAGGACTATGGATTGTATTACAAGAAGAATAAGTTTGAATTAAAGTTGTTTATAGATTTATATTGGGTAGGTAATATTAATGAGAAAAAGAGAATAAGTGGAGGTTCATTCTTGTAAGAATTTGGCTTAGGCCAGAATACACCCAAGAACTAAAGAATTCAACACAAGCACACAGTAGACCAAAATAGATAGAGTATGATCAGAATGGTGTTATTCATTCAATATGTCAGCTTAGCCAACTTGAGAGTACACAAGGAATGCATGTATATCAAGGCCTCATGAGAGCTTCTAGAATGCATAGAAGTCATCATCATGATATGTCATACAACCAGGCACATGTCCACCAGATATGGGTTATCCTCCATTGAGCATAAGATTATGTGTGATGATGTGAGAATAAGCCTACAATGGTGTAGCATGTAAATCAATGGTGTAGACAACATGTGCTAAATGAGGAGTGTGGATAACTGTGTTGTCATCATGACAACTCAGTGAATGATGCATACTCATGTGTTGTAGACACCATGTGCATAATTAGAGTTGTGTAACTTAATGAGAGTTCACAAACTCCTAAGTGTCTCACCTAATAATAATAATAAAATAATGCAAAATAATTAAATAATGCATTAACCTAAGTAAACTTAAGTGTAATAAGTAAATACTTATTTACGCCAACACCCCCCCTTAAGTGCAACTTAGGGAAATGCCCTTAAGCTTACAAAATCTATAGGATGCAATGCAGAATGGGTCCCAGCTACTAGGCCATGTTAGGTACCCATGTACATAATGATATGCAATCTCCCATAAAGTGGGGAAAGAGGGACAACCTTGTGGGAAAAACCATCCCCCAGAAAGAGAGATAAATAGGGATGCATGCATGGATGGAGTAATCAAGACCCCCCCATTATGAAATGCATCTAGTATATACATAGGAGAATGATGAGAAGAGGAAGAGAGACAAGATAGGCTCCCCCCCCCCCCCAAAAGAAGAATGTCGAACAGTGACTGCTCTGATGAAGAAGTTGATCCAAGACTACAGAATGGTGTTCCTCCCCTTAGGAAGAAATAATGCCAAAGGTACAAATGAGATGCTTCCGCTATGTGTGGAAAGAATCCCATGGAAAAGTGATGTCTCTGAACCTACTCAACTAGCTAAAGAACCTATCCCAAAGAACTATGTGTCTCTGCAACTAATGAAGAACCCTGCTACAACTGTTGATCATAAGTATCCGCAATTACATCATCTAGTGAGGATCGATCATGTAGAGAATGAATAAGAGAGTCTGATGGAGCCCTGACAACTGAAGAAGGTAATTATGCATCAAGAAGAAGAGGTAGATCATAAATACTATCCCCCAAATTTGTCACTGAACCTATATCTGGAAGACTAGATGTATCATGCTATTCTAGACCTATCACTGTGGCGATGTATGGATGTGGACTGAACTGATAAAGTGACCTCTCACTGCAACTATTAATAGAACCCCACATGTCTAAATTTTTTGAAGAACTATCACTGAAATCACTATAAATTTCTACACTATATGATGTGTGAAGAGGAGTAGAGGACAAGCTAGGTGAACTTTACTTGAAGTATACATCCTTCTCCACAAATATCTAATGTGTCTCTAGATCTAGAAGTCTATAGGCCTTCACACTGTCTTCATAACCAATGAAAGTACAAGGCTAAAATGATTGTGCCTTGCATCCCCTAGAAGATTTATTTTCCCATGTAGGACAATTGAAGACTTTGAAGTGTGTCACAATAGGTTTTCTGCCACACCATGCCTCAAAAGGAGTTTTTCCATCTAAGGCTAGATTAGGAGAACGATTAAGAATGCGAGTGGCACTTGAGATTTCTTTGACTTCTAATGATGGATCTAGAGACTTGGCATGAATCATGCAACTTGACATAGACTTAAGAGTGTGAATCGTCAAAGCTGCAATATTTGTCTTATGTGGAATAAATGCTGAAGGAGTCTGAAGATCAATGCCCTCGAGTCTACAAAAGTCCTTAAGTCTTTTGTTCACATACATATTTCCATTGTCCATTTAGAGTACTTTGATGGATTTTTTGGATTTCTGTTCTACATGAGTCTTGAAGGCTAGAAACTTGTCCAACACTTCATTCTTATTATGAATAAAGTAGACCCAAGTGAACCTTGAAAAGTCATCAACTAAGGTAAGTATGTAGTGACCCTGGCTAAATGCAAAAGGACCTACTAATACCATGTGAACTATTTGTAGAATAGTTGTTGCTCTAGAAGACTTCCCTCTCTATAATTGCCCCTCTAGATGCATATCCACTGAATCTATTGAACATTCACCCTTAGAAAAGTTGATTTGAGGTAGACCTTTCACCATTCATTTTGTGCAAAGTTGCTGAAGATAGTGGTAGTCAAGATGACCATACTGCTCATGCCATAATTGCATGTTTGAATTTGATTGTGATAACAAGGCCTTTGAAGGAGACTTGGGTACAAAATGAGAGAAAGAGTACAACCTCTTGTTATCATTCACTTTCCCTACTGCAACCAAGAAATTGTCTTGAAGACTATGCACCTTTATTGAGTCTAGAAGGAGCTCAACTCTATGTCCATCTCCAAGGTGAGTGATTTGGTAGATTGAGAGGAGATTTGAACTTAGGTTTGGAACATAGAGAACCTCTTGAAACTCTCCATTTTCCATTTCCACATTTCCTTTCCATTCAACTTCCATTTTGCTATCATTTCCCATGAAGATGTGTGGTACCTTGGAGTGATTCAATGAAGAAAAATCCTCTCTTGAAGAACCCATGTGATATGAGGCACCTGAGTCAAATATCATTCCTTTGAAGAGTTTGAATTAGCCATGAGTGCTTGCCCTTTTCCCTTTGAATCTAAAGACAACCCTTTCTCTTTGTAAGCATTAGGCAATGTAACATTATGTTTCTTCATGATGTTGGTCAACTCATCAATCTTTTTGAGATAACACTCATGCTCTTCATGACCTGATTTCTTGCAATAAGCACACTTCTTCTTCTCCTTATTATTGTCCCCCTTCTTGTTGTTATAATTTGAGGACTTGCCTTGTTGATTGGATTGAGGTGTTATCTTTTCTGCATCCTTTGATTTGTCTTTCTTCCACTTCCTCTTACCCTTCCCTTTATTGGAAGACTGTCCATATGAATTTTGAGAACCCTCATTGTTGGCCAACAATGCTCTAGATTAAGGTGATTTGAGAATCCCCATTGATCTCAACTTATTTTCTTCATCATCCAATAATTTAGCATATTCATCAAAAGTGACTTTCTTGTAGGTAGACCCTAAGGTTGTCTTTGATGTGTTAAAAGAAGATACAAATGTGGAATACTCTAATGGCAGCTTGTTATGTATGAGATACATTAGTTTGTCATCTTTGATAGAACTCCCACAATTAGTAAGATTCATCCTTAATTCATTCACCTTGTTGATGAAATCTTGTATTGAATCATATGACTTAGGATATAAGGAGACAAGCTCATCTTCAATTTTGAACACATCCTCTTCAAACACTTTACCATAAAGGTTTTCGAGGGTATCCCAAGCTTTCTTAGATGTAGTACACTTTTTGATTTGATACATGATCTTATCATCTATCCCCAAACATATATCACCTAGGGCTTTTCTATCCATTGCTACCCAAGCTAAAATTTCACTTTCTAATGCTTTATCACTTGTTGGTTTAGGAAGAGTACCATCTACATATTTTGAAACTCCATTATGCACTAAGTGATACCACATTTTGATTGACCACAAAGCATAGTTATGAGGAGTTAATTTAGGAAACTTAAAGTTTCCCATAATGCAAAAAATGAAATAAAAGTGTAGAAAAGAGAGAACACAACACCAAGAACACCCCCCTTTTCACTAAATCAAGAAACCCCCCCCAAAATAGATGCTTTGGGCACTTTATCAGTAGTGTGATTACAATGGGACACTTGCCAATTTGACCTTTATGGACTTCTAATTTTTCTTGTTACAAGCTCTTAATGGAGTACAAATTTGAAACTTTACAATGTGCTACAATACTGAAGCAATACAAAGCAAAGAAAGGCCCTATTTCTGAAAGTGAAAATTTTCTCCACACAACCTTAAAATTTGATACTAGATCTAGAAAGTAGACAAAAAAATATGCACTTTCAAAAAAAACAAAACCTATTTTCAACTCCAGATGTGCTCGTACAGAGCATTTAAAGTTGTAAAATGTAGGATTATGTAGGTATAGTTGCCAAAAAATGAAATTTCTAAACAATCTATGCACCAAAACTAGAAAATAGCTGCACCACTAAAAAATTTAGAAAATTCTACCCAATTTCAAAAAAAATTGCACCTAATTTGGAGTCTGAATGTGCGAGTTATGGCCTCCTGAAGTTAGATTGCAAAAACCAAAATCAATCTGGAGAGGGGTTGCATCAGCGAATGACAAAGTTAAATTTGAAAATCATATGGCCATCACATCAATTATAATTCACCCTAAAATGATTTCTAGATGGGCATCATATTTAGCACAGTGTATTGGTGATGTCAACAAAAATTTCTGGGCCCTAGTGACATGGTAGTATGGATGGTATGGACTGTATGAAAAACCATTGTGGCAAGGGTACTGGTGTTGACTGGGATGACAAGTCATTGCCGATTGAACTTATGACTATTGTGGATGATTGGGTTCCATGTAGATGCTTATGTGACGTCCATGTGTCGCAAAGAACATCAAATTTATGTCTGTCCACGTGGCCAAATGGTTTTCAGCTATGTGTCTAAGGGTGACTGTGTGTGCAGGGGTCTGACTTTTCCATTTACTAGATTTTGTGTTTGTTGATGCCAGTTTTGGAGATCACAATGCCAGAGTATTGTGGGAAATATTCAACATTCATAGGATGGGCGCTGTATGCACGGGTTAAAATGAAAACCCCCTGCAGGGTTAAAACAAAGAGTGGCACCTGCCAGTGAAGGGAATTGGAGGTGCTAGCTGGAACTTTGCTAGATTTCACAGTTGTGATTAAATGTAAAGCTACCTACACTCTAATTTGAGTGAGCGGGTATTTGCAGAGTGTAGGGCCTAAATTTGATGAAGCCACCCGCATTAAAATAAATAAACCCTGCAAAATATGATGCCACCAACCAAAATTACAAAGCTGAGTTGGGGTCTCACTGCCCGATTTGGCCAAAAAAAAATTCTTTGCCTAAACTAATTTCAAAAAATAAATCCAAAAATTATAGAGAAATAATAGATCTAAAATACAATAATCAAATGAATGAAACGATCATATCCAAATTGCAAATCGGGAGCTCCGAGTTTTGATTTGCAAAAAAAATTTGCCTCATGATCAACTTTCACCCAATATAGGTAAATTTATAGTCGATCTTCACCAAATTGACACTCTAAACACAACGGCAAGGTTAGATCTTGCTCTAAACACTCCCAATTTCTATGAATCTTTTAGATTCATGTCAAGGTGCTGAAGCATGAATGGTATCGAATGGCTATGTGTAGAGAATCTTTCTCAGAGCTCTAATACCATGTAAGAATTTGGCTTAGGCCAAAATTCACCCAAGAACTGAAGAACTCAACAAAAGCACACAATAGACCAAAATAGATAGAGTATGATCAGAATGACGTTATTCATTCAATATGCTAGCTTAGCCAACTTAAGAGTACACTAGGAGTGCCTATATATAAAGGCCTCAAGAGAGCTTCTAGAATGCATAGAAGTTAGCATCATGATATTTCATACAACCAGGCACATGTCCACCAGATATGGGTTATCCTCCATTGAGCACGGGATTAAGTGTGATGATGTGAGGATAAGCCTACAATAGTGTAGCATGAAAATTGGTGGTGTAGATAGCATGTGCTAAATGAGGAGTGCAAATAACTGTGTTGTGATCATGACAACTCAATGCATACTCCTATGTTGTAGACACCATGTGCATAATTAGAGTTGTGTAACCCAATGAGAGTTCACAAACTCCTAAGTGTCTCACCTAATAATAATAATAAAATAAAGCAAAATAATTAAATAATGCATTAACCTAAGTAAACTTAAGTGTAATAAGTAAATACTTATTTACACCAAAAATTCTTCCTAGGAAAGAGACTAGTTTCATAGACAAGCAATAAACAAAATGACATTCCTTAATCAATATTTGAAGTTGAATATGTGATAGCAATAGTAAATTATATCATATGGATCAAGCTATTATCAAAATGTATGAAGGAAGAGATTACTGATCTAGTGGCTATATATTGTGATAATACTAGTGCTATTAACATATCAAAGAACCATGTAATGCACATAAAGAGAAAACATATTTCTATCAAGTATCATTACTTGAGAGAGCTAGTTCAAGACAAAGAAGTGAAATTGGAGTATGTGAACACTAAAGAGAAAATAGTTGATATATACACAAAAGATTTACCTAAAGATTCTCATGAATATCTAAGATGTAAACTAGGGGTGATACCCCTAGATAAAGCTACTTAAGATGAGATGGCGGTCTGCATCAAATATATTGATTAGACTATCTTACAAATTGATGTAGAAAATCCTACTTTAGAAGTTTCGTAAGGTATTAGTGAACAAGAAGAACATAATTATTCATACAAAGATTATAGAAGATGAATTTAGAATTGACATGAAGATATCTACATGGAAAAGATACATGAGTAGAAAAGTCTTTGGCATTGTTATCAAAAGGGATATAATGAAAGTGAGTTACCCATGCAAAAAGAGGGAAAATCATGTAATTAAGTTACCATAAAGAGGGAGAATATTGAAGAAATTACCTATGTTTTGATTACCAAGAGGGGGAGATTGGATAAGGAAAAAGAGGGAGTACATAGGACTTATAATAGGTGTTTCTAGAAATACTTATGAATCAGATTGATTTCATGATCTAATATGATAGAGGGAGCTTATGTTTATCATATCAAAGTTTTATGGATGAGAATTAGAATGAAACTAAAGAAAAATATTGTTGGACACAAAGATGTCAATCAAAATGAAATGAAGTAGATTACTAAAGATCTAATATTGTACAAAGAGGGAATTGGTTGAGACAAGTCATGTTTTAGATTGCATGGTAACTAGAGGTGTTGTTATCAATGCCAAAGAGGGAGATTGTTGGAAACTAAAATTAGAATAATTGTTATGTTGTCATTGATTTCAAACCTTATTAGTGAGACAGTTTTCTATCTGATCTAAGCATCACATCTTTTTGATAATTGAAGAGGATTTGAGAGGTTGGTCATAACAAAAGTATCTAGAAGAAATGTTGAGTTATGAAGAAGAGATCAAGGATAAACTAAATGCATAGGCTTGACCAAGAAATGAAGCATAAGATTAAGAATTTGAAGTATATGTAGAGTTATGCTAGTATCAACCAAGCCACAGTAAGTGCTGAGTAAAATTGATGTTGACCAAGTATAAGTATTGACTGAATGATAGATTATGTATTGAGCAATAAATTTAGTGGTGACTGAGTAACCGAGTGATGATAGGGTGTTAGAACATATTTTTGGTTGAGGAACAACATTCTAAAAGTTTATGAGAAATCTGGTGCAGGAGCATCTTGGGTTTTCTCGGTGACTACTTTGGAGTTCATGGGAGGAGGCTCAGTAGTTGCTTTGGAGGGTGCTTGGACTAGTACTCGATCAAAGAAGGACTAGTGCTCTACATGCTCTAGGAAATCAACATGCTCTAGGAGCTCAATATGTTCTGTGGAGCTTGGCATGGTCTTGGAGTTCAACATGTTCTATGGAGCTCGACATGGTCTTGGAGCTTGGCATGTTCTATGGAGCTCAGCATGGTCTTGAAGCTTGACATATTCTATAGAGCTCAGCATGGTGTTAGAGCTTGACATATTCTATGGAGCTCAGCACGTTCTTGGAGCTTAGCATGTTCTATGGAGCTTAGCATGGTCTTTGGTTACTTAGTATGGTCTTTGGTTGCTCAACATGGTTTGGGAGGAGCTTGACCTTGCTTAGGAATTTGGTGCCTATTATAGGTTGTGTAACTAATTTTCCAAAAATGAGTTAGAGGATGAAATTTTCAAAGATTGAAGAGGGCCTAGATTACTAACTACAATTTGAAGCATGAGTTCTAATTCCATCAAAGCTAGGAGATGTCACAATTTTACTCAAAAATCAATTTTGGGCATTTAATTATTTTTGCAGGCTAACTTGTGGCATTTAATTTATGTATTTGTATTTAATTTGTGTTGTGGGATGACTTGTGGCTTAGATTGGTATATGTAGGGGTTGTGGGGAAGTCTTTAGTGATTAATCATCCATCATGGAGAAGAGGAGGTAGCTGAAGAGCAAATTTTTTTTCATGAGTCTATGGACAGAGTGTCGAATGTAAGGTAGTTTACAATAGGATTGTAATAGAGTTGTGAATGTTTGGATAGAGTGCCAAATGTGAAGTAGTTTACACTTGGATCTTGGATGAAGTTGGAGAAGAGCTAGTAGCTATGGCTTGGAAAACAAGGAGATTTCTTAGTGGGCTTGTGAGTACAAGTTGAGATCTTCCTTAGAGGTTTCTACTAGAGTGTGGATCTAAACTAGCTAGGGTTTGATTTGGATCTTGAGGGATCTCACAAAACTATTACTTTCTTTGTATTTGGCCATAACTGGGAAGGCCTTATAGCCTGGCACATTGCATGTAATAGTTATATTTTATAGATATATTATTGTACTTTGGTATCAAATCTTGCATTATTGCTTCTTGTTGTTGTGTTTTCATTACATGGTTATATAGCTAGGGGCTAGGACATCTCCTTTGGGGATACTCCTACCTTGCACTATGTAGAGTGGTATCATCGTGAAGGTTATCCCTGAGTGTGTAGATAGATTACCAAAGTTGAGGCAATTTGCATTGAGACTTGGGTTGGAGAAGTAGATCTGAGAAGATCTTGATCTGGTGGTGTATTGTTCTTTCTAGAGTCCTAGATCTCTTGGTTGTGAGGTGGTAGATCATGGTTGTAACTTTCAATTATAGAGGGGTTATAGATGGATTGATGGATACAAAGATGGAAGACTAATCTTGTTGAGGCATGATCATAGAGAGTTTGTGGATTGCAAATCCATGGTCCTAGACTTATGATTTGGTTCCTAATTGTTCATGCAAGGTAGCAAGTTGCAATCTAACTTGCAAATAATTTGGTTGTCAAAAAGAGCATGGGAAGTATTTATTGTAGAGGATTTACAAAGATCTTGGCAGATGGCTCCAATAGGATTGGACCCTGAGATGATTGCAACTCTCCATGATGTGGTGGAGAGGAGGTTTTCTAAGATGTCTGCTTAGTTTGAAGCTAGCTTGGTTGATTGAGTTAAGGATGGGGTGAGGAAGGCATTCTGTGGATGTTTTTGGAATTGGAGTTTACTAATCCATAAGAGATTTTTTTGGCCGGTTAAGAGACTTATTTGTAAAAGAAGATGGCATACCAAGGTCGAGGTGGAAGAGGCTAGTTTTGTTGATCATATTGTGGAGTCTGATACAAAACTTATAGAGTGGCTAGAGGTTGTTCCTAACCTTGTTGATGCTAGAATAAAGGTTGGTTTTCATGATCAATTGGTTGGATCTAACATGGAAATTATAGAGTGCTTGGTTGTGGATGATCCAATTACTATTGGTGGTAGTTATGTATTACAAAGTATCTTGTTGTGAGCAATGAGATTGTTGGTGTTGTGAGTTTGGAATGTGTTGATGGAGATCTACATGTTTCTATTAATGTGGATTTTTTTTTGTTGATGTGGGGCTTTTTATTGTTGGTATCGATTCACTAGTTGTTGATATGGATGAGGATTTTTTGTTGAAGCATTATGTTTAGTTTGTTCCTAGAAGTTAGCATGCTAATTGGATGGTTGAGATTCTAGTGTTTGATAGAGTGATGTAGATGTGGATGATGAGCCAATTACTTTTATTTTCCTTGTTGGAGTAGAAGCCTTTGGTGAAGATGAAGATGGTTGTTGATCTTTCTTTGGGCATCAAAGTGTGGGACACACTTTTCTATTTACCTAGGGAGTCTGATGCAAGAGCATCTTGGGTTTTCTCAATGACAAATTTGGAGTTCATGGGAAAAGGCTTAGTAGTTTTTTTAGATGGTTCATGGACTAGTACTCAATTGAAGAAGGACTAATGATTGGCATGCTCTAGGAGCTCAGCATGTTCTATGGAGCTCAACATGTTCTATGGAGCTCTTCATGGTCTTGGAGCTCAGCATGTTCTATGGAGCTTGGCATAGTCTTGAAGCTCAGCATGTTCTATGGATCTTAGCATGATCTTTGAGCTTGGCATGTTCTATGGAGCTTGGCATGGCCTTTGGTTACTCGGCATGGTCTTTGGTTGCTCGACATGGTCTAGGAGGAGCTTGGCCTTCCTTAGGAATTTGGTTCCTAGTGTAGGTTGTGTAACTAATTTTCCACAATGATTTAGACAATGAAAATTTCAAGGATTAAAGAGGGCCTAGAGTACTAAATATATTTTGAAGCATGAGTTCTAATTCCATTGGAGTAGGAGATATCACAATTTTATTCAAACATTGATTTTGGGAATTTAATTATTATTGTTGGTCGATTTGTAGCTTTTAATTTATGTATTTTTATTTAATTTGTGTTCTAAGCCAATTTTTGTCTTAGATTGGTATAAGTAGGGGTTGTGTGGAATTATTTAGTGATTAATCATCCATCTTGGAGAAGAGGAGGTAACTGAAGAGTTTTTTTTTCTCGAGTCTTTGGATAGAACGCTGAATGTGAGGTAGTTTACAGTAGGATTGTGATGGAGTTGTGAATGTGTGGAAAGAGTGCCAAATGTGAGGAAATTTACACTTGGATCTTAGATGAAGTTGGAGCAAAGCTACTAGCTGTGGATTGGAAAATAAGGATATTTCTTGGTGGGCTTGCGAGCACAAGTTGAGATCTTCCTTAGAGGTTTCTACCAGAGTGTGGATCTAGACTAGCTAGGGTTTGATTTGGATCTTGAGGGATTTTGCAGAACTATTACTTGCTTTGTATTTGTCTGTAACTGGAAAGACCTTATTGCCTAGCACATTGCATGTAACCATTATATTTTATAAATATATTATTGCAATTTAGTATCAAATCTGGCATTATTGCTTCTTCTTCTTGTGTTTCCACTACATGGTTATATAGCTAGGGGCTAGGACATCTCCTTTGGGGATATTCCTACCTTGCACTATATCAAAATCATAATTTCTAGCTAATAGAGTTGATCTCTTGGAATATGAAAACTATGTTGAAGATAAGGATGGCTGACCTAGAACATTTAATGTAAGGAAAGGGTTAGGTAATCGATCAATGGATTAATTTGAAAGACAAGTTTCTATAAAAAAGAGGATGAACAAGAAGGTGGATAGATTCATTGTATATGTCAAAACTAATCACAACCCTAAGATCTATGGCAATGTTTAAGTGGCAAAAGATCAAAACTACCTATTTAAGGAGGTACAAGGGCTAACTTTTAAGTAGGTTAAAGGTTGGAGTAGTTGCTGATGTTATTGACTCATGAATTTAAGTAGAAGGGTGAGATGAATTGAGTGGAGGTGAAGAGAGATTTATTGAAGGATTTCCAAGCAAATCAAAGACTGAGATGATAATGAAGGCTAGATAGTGAAGCATCTTGTGAGCCAAACTCAAATATGTATTTGTAAAGTGAGTTGTACTTGATATATCAAAACTTGTTGTTACTTTCTAATCATTGTATCAGTATTTAAAATCCTTTAATCAAAGTTGACCTAATAGTCATATGTAAATCCTTTAATCAAGGTGGAATTATAATGAAATGTTTTAAAGCCCTCTAAGAAGGTCACACCTAACAAGGTGATTAAATCCTTTAAAAATGTCACATTTAATAGTGTATTTTGTAACCTTTAACAAGGTCGATCATAACAGAGCTCACTTCAAAAGAGTGAAAAATTGGTGATATGTTATTGGTGGTTTTTCGCAATTTGGGTTTCCACATTAAATCCTATTGTTTAACTTGTGTGTATGTGATATGTGATGATTTACTATTAATATTTATATTTTTCAAGTCTGTTATATTTAGGACAGTGGATGGCTACTTGATGTTACAATAAGTTGACCATGGAGACCGAGCTATTAAATATTAAGATCTAAAGTTGTTTAAGTGTTTGTTTGTTCAATTGGTACATTTGGACCTTAGTGTCATATCCCCATTTTAAGATAGAATTTTAATAATAATTAGATAATATAATGTTGTTAAATAAATTATGATAATAAATTCATATTAAAACTAATACTAAAAATTAAAATAAGAAATAATAAGGATTTAATCCATATTATCAATTAAATAATAGTTAGTATGATATTTTAATTAATTAAAAAATAATAAAATTCCAATGAGTAAATAAAGAAATTAAATTAAATACAAGAGACAATATTGTAGAAAGTATGTTTACTTTCTATATAGAATTTAATAACAAATAATAATAAATAAAAATAAGTAAGTAAATAAATAGTATAACATAGAATATTTTAAATTCACTAAATCTAATGAAATGTCAAGAGATGTTTTAACAAATAGATATGACTCCTTAGGATTAAGATATAAAAGGAAGGAGATTTTATTTTATAGAGAGGGAAAAAAAGGAGAAGGTAGGAGTTCAAAAAGAAAAGATGGAAGAGGACAATGATAAAAAGAACATAAGGGAGTGACTTTTTGAAAAGGTATCAATGATACTGAAAGGATGTGAAACTTCACAAGGGTCATAATTATGAATAGTTGTGGCTCTTCAAAAATATTTCAATTATTTAGTATTAGGACTTTTTAAAAGGATTTTAGTTATAAAGTGTTGTGACTTTTTTAAAGGATTATAATTATGAAGTGTTATAACTTTTCAAAGGATTTGTATAATGAAAGGTTGTGAATCTTGGAAAAGAAGATGGTAAGAAAGGTATTTTTATGAATTATATTTCTTTAATTATGTTTAACAATTCATTTATATAAATTTATCATACTTGTGGATAATGTTGTGTTAGATCATGGGGTTAATACCATGGATATTAATGAGACTCAAAGCATGGAGTATGTGAGATATTAAAATCACCATTGTCCACCATGGCCAAGAATCAATATGGACTTGAAGCATGGTGCATGTAAGATATTAAGATCTCGATTGTTTGTCATGGCTAAGAATCAATGTGGCAAAATATTTTGATGATGTCAACATATGCATATGTGATTGGCCTTAGATAAAGGATTCCCACCCAAGAAGAATCTTAAGGGGTGTGCTCCTAGGAAGACGATGAGGTAGCTATGAGCTAGGAAGCCCAATTTAGAGATGTCCTTAAGATTGGGGTTATACTAGAGGGTAGAATAATATAGTTAGTTGGTTATTTTTGTGATTCTAAAATTTTTTTTGTAGGTATTATTTGTTCCAAACTAAGGACATTACACATGGATAACTGATTCACCCCCTCCCCCCCACCCCACTCTTAATTATTCTAAACATTCTATCATCAAGTGCCCATTGTAGTTCCTCTTTACAAAACCTTTCCTCTAGGTCCTTTTTTATGTCCTTCTCAAATTCTCTTCATAAATCATCTTGATATGACACTCTATGTAGATAGAAAATTGTCTTACCAATAAGGTTTGACATCAATGACAACATAACAATTATTCCAATTGTAGTTTCCAACAATCTCCCTCTTTGGAATTTATGGTAACACCTCTAGTTACCATGAAATCTAAAAAATGTAATTTCTTAGAGGATCTCCCTCTGTGTTTGGTATCAAATACTCATTTATATCATTCATTTTATTTTTATTTTCATCTATGCACCTCTAACATGCAACACATGGACTCCCTCTATCATATCATATCATGAAATCAATCAGTTTCCTCTATATTGTTGGCACCACAATATTATCCTTCTTTGAAACATCTCTTCCTAAATAACTCCATCTTCATATGTAAACTAAATATTATCTCTCTCACTTAAATATTCTTCCTCCTTCATGCATGACTTCTCTTTATCTTTCTCATCATTGCATAGGTAACTGCTTCATAATCTCCCTCTTTGAAAACAATGCCAAAGACACTTCATCTATCTCATACATCTTTACCATGTAGATATCTTCATGTTAGTGCTTTCTTATTTACCCTCTGTCATATTGGCTTATGACTAATACAACATCTTGTTCTTCTCTCTTCACTACTTTAGGCAACTCCTAAAGTATGTCTTTCTACATCAACTTGTAAGATATTTTGATCAACTCATTTGATGCAAAACTCCATCTTAGCTTAAGTATCCTTTCTTAAGGGAATCACCCCTAATTTACCTCTTAGATACTCATGTGCATTCATAGGTAAATCTCTAGTGAAAATATCAGTTATTTTCTCCTTAGTGTTCACATAATCCAATCTCACTTCTTTATCTTGAATCAACTCTCTCAAGTAATGACACTTGATAGAAATATGCTTGGTATTTGTGTGCATTATAGGGCTCTTTGATATATTTATAGAACTTGTGCTATCACAATAAATAACAACATGATTGATGATCTCTTCCTTCATCCTTTTCAATAATTTCTTAATCCATACAATATTTAAACAATTCATTGTTGTTCCTACATATTTAGCTTTAGTTGTTGATTATGAAATACAATTTTTCTTCTTGCTTGTCCATGAGACTAATATCTTTCCTAAAAAGAAATCTCCACCACTTGTACTCTTTCTTTCATCAACATTTCTTTCACAATCATCATCTCTGTACACTTTCAATTTAAACTTGTCATTCTTCTTGTAATATAGACCATAGTCTTTTTTCCCTTTTAGATATTCAATATCCTTTTCACTATCATCATGCGATTCTCCTTAGGATTTGCAAAAAATCTTGCAACAATTCCAACTACTAGGGAAATATTAGATCTTTTGTGAGCAATATATTGTAATTTTTCAATCATTGATATATACAATATTTGGTTCACATCAATAGAATCATCATTCTTAGATAGCTTATGTCTTGTAGCCATAGGTGTACTGACTAGTCTTGAATATTCCATCCCAAAGGTTTTTAGTATCTCCTTGATGTATTTTGATTGAGTAACATAGATACCTTGCTTCATTTGATATACTTGTAATGCAACAAAGAATTTGATCTAACCAAACATAGACATTTCAAATTCCTTTTGCATTGCATCTGCAAATGATTTGCAAAATTCATCTTGTCCTCCAAATATGATATCATAAAAAAATATTTCAGCTAATAGTGTCCCTCTTTCACCTTTAGTTTTCAAGTATAGATTATTTTTATCATTAGTTATTTCAAATCCAACCGTTACCAAATAATTGGGCAGCCTTTCATATCATGCTCTAGGGGCTTGTTTCAAACCATATAGACATTTGTGTAGTTTACATACCATGTTCTTCTTGTTGGGATCCACAAATCATTCTAGTTGTTCTATGTAAACCTCTTTTTCTAGTATTTCATTTAGAAATATATATTTGACATCCATTTGGTACACTTTAAATGCTTTGTAAGAAGAATATGCTAGTGCTCTAACTCATTCCAATCTTGCAACTGGGGAAAATATTTTCCTGTAGTCAATGCCTTCTTCTTGTACATATCCTTTGCATAATAATATAGCTTTATTCCTTTTGATTTCTACTTTCTCATTTATCTTGTTCTTGAATACCCATTTTATTCCACTAACATTCATGTTCTTGGGTGTAGGTATGAGTCTATTGCTTTTTTTCTTCTTTATTTGTTCAATTTCTTCATTCATTTTGAATCAAACCTTCATTCTCCAAAGTATCCTTTACTTATTTAGGCTCAAATTCACAAAGTAAACATATATCACTTCTAAGTCTTTTCCTTATGATAACTCCAAAGTCTTTGTTCCCAATGATTTGTTCAGGTGCATGGTGACTTCTCACATATTTTGCTAGTGTAGGTGTTTTTCTTCTTTCTTCTTGCACAAGTTCATCTTGAAAATTGATTTCAAGTCCATCTTGTATCTTTTCTTTAGGTTCTAGTTCAATTTTTTCTTGCTCAACCTTGTCTTCATGGTGTTCTACATCTACTTCATGAACTTGAGAATCATTTGTCTAATGCTTGACACCTACAATCTATTGCTCAGTAGCCTACTACTATAACCCAACATTTATAGTTCACTACTGCTTGGAAATCGTATTCTCTATTTTAGGTAAGGTGCAGGGAACACCTTCATTGACATATATGAATGTGTTGTAATATTTAGGTTCTTTTTTTATTCAACTTCATTTCTCTCTACATATTCGTCAACTTTCCCATTTTCACTTTCCACAACTTTGTTAGTGTTAAAGTTCAAACACTTATAATCTTTTCTCTTACTGGAATATCCTAGGAATATGCCTTCATCACTTTTAGCATCAAGTTTTTTATTTCTATTATCCTTTAGTGTATATATCATTTTCTTCCAAAAACTTTAAAATACTTCACATTTGGTTCATATCCATAACATAACTCAAAAGATCAAACATTTGTACCTTTCTTGACTTATACTCGGTTCAAAGTATAGACTTTTGTACTTACATCTTATCTCTAATATTTATGCGACATTGTATTCCCTGTCATCAATGTTCTAGCATAGTCCATGATTGATATGTTCCTCCTCTTAGCTATTCCATTTTGGAGATGGGTCCTAGGTGTTGACATCTACCTTTTAATTCCTCTATCATTACATAATATGTTGAATTAATTAGAGAAAAAATATCCTCCTCTATTAGATCTCAAGCACTTCAGACTCTTCTTTCTTTTTTAACTCTGGCTAATTACCACTTAAACAACTAAAAGCATCAGATTTTTCTTTAAGAAACATTAATGCCATCACTCTACAGTCATCATCAACAAATAGATGAAATATTTGTCTCCACGGTAGCTTTTCACTCTAATAGGTCCACAAATGTCAGTATGAACCAATTCCAAAATATCATTAGATGTATAGGTTTTTCTCTTGAAACTAGACTTGGTCAATTTTCCCAATTAACATTGTTTACACATAACATTATTAGGTTTCTTCAAACTTGGTAATCCACTTACTCTTTTCATCTTACTAATGTTTACCAAATTATCAAAGTTCACATGACATAACCTCTTATGCCACAACCATATATCTTTATTTTGTACAAACAAGCATGTCTCATTAGATAAATCTAGATAGAACAAGTTACCTCTTGTCTGGTCTCCACTTTCAATCACTTCACCAATAGCACCAAATATCTTGACCTTTCTGTGATGAAATTCAACTCTATATCCTAATTTTTTCAACTATGAAACACTCAAAAAATTATAGTTAAGTCCTTCAATCCAATAAACATTGTCACACTTGATCTTTCAATCAATTGTATTATTCCATTACCTTTCACAAGACATAGTGCATCATTACCAAACTTACCATAACTACCTTTCTATGGTTTCATGATTTCAAACTTATTTTTATCACCATTGATGTGATGTGAATATCCACTATTAGTTATCCACCTATCACCTTTACTCACATATGAAATTAATACAATTTTCTCACCTTCATCAGAATCTTCTTTCATAGAAACATAGGAAACTTCTTTATCATTACTCTTAGACTCCTTATCAATTTCTTCTTCAACAATGTAATAGGATTTCTTATCTTTGTCTTTGTATTCCTTGTTTCTCCTATTGTCTTAGTCATATCTTCTGCCTTTATACTTGCTTTTCATTTTCTCATCCTTGTCTTCTCTATTAGGAATCTTACAACAATATGACCAACTTTTTTGCATGAAAAAATTTTATAGGAAGTTTACCTTTGTATTTTCCTTTACCTCTTGGAAGTATCCTAGCCATCAATGCTTCAAGCTTGTCAATTTCATCATTAGAAGCATCAATATCACTATTCACACACTTTCCTTTTTATTTCATACTAATAACCAATTGTGATTTAAAAGAATATTCAACATAAGTAGGAGTGAAATTATCAAAATTTGACAATTCAAAAGTAGTAAGCCTACCAACTACATCTTCCAAAGTTAGATTATTACCAAGGGTAAATCTTAGTTCTTGTATTGCAAAAACTCTAATAGCATAAATAGGAAACAAGGTTCTTAGTAATTTGTTCATCATAGTTTCATCATCAATCTTTCCATTTGATTCTCTGAAAACATTTACTACCTCTTTGGTTCTTCCATAATATTGCACAATATTTTTTCCTTGTACCATTCTCATTTCATCATATTTACCTCTCGAGCTTTCTAATTTTGATCTCAAAACATTTTTGTTCACTCCATAGATAGCCTACAATGCATCCCACATTTTCTTAGCATTAGTGCATTCTTTTATGTCATTAAACTCAGCATAGCTTAGGGCTGATGCAATCTCCAACATAGCCTAGTTGTTCTCTTGCTTCTCTTTCATATGTTGAGATATTATAGGACTTGGTATAGTAATGTATGCATGTTATGATCCACATAGTGTATTGCACCATCTCTAATCCATGCTAGATGCAACTTCATCAAAATTTTCCATGTAGATAATTTCTCTTTTTTCAAGTTTGGTACCTCCTTTTTGTACATCTTGATCTTTAGCTCCAAGTACCCTCAGACTTTTCTCTACAACCACTAATGCTTTGATACCAATTGTTAGAATGGTTTAGAATAACTAGGGGGTGAATAAGTTATCCAAGGCACAAATGTACTAGTTGGAAATGTAAATATTCAAATACTTCATATCTAAACATTTAGTAGCTTAGTCTCTATAGAAAATAATCAGTAACATAAACTTGCAGTTCATTTTCCTAATAGTAACAAACTTGCAGAATGTAAAACATTAACAGTAAAGCATATCATATGACATCCACATAGGTATGACACTAGGATTTAACATGGAAACCCAATTTGGAAAAAACCACTAGTAACATGTCACCAATTTTTTACTCTTCTAAAGTTTTGCCCAAGTTTCAGTTTATATATTTTTACATTAGGGTTTTGAGTCAAGTCAAGTATCAATGTCTTTAGTTTGAGTCTAGATTTCCCATAGGATGGCCTTTCTTCTCATCATTCATTTGACATAACCTAATGTGGGGAATCATATGAATAATGCATCAGTCCAAAGCTAAGTGATTCGGGTTTGGGAAGTTTTTATATGTCATCTTGATGAGAAGAAGGTTTGGATCTTCTATTGATTTTTTCCTAACCATGATGAAGACAAAGATTCAATGTTATGTTATGGTTTCCATGAAAGACATTGTAGATGAGCATGATCAATGAGGAGAAGAAGCAATTCATGTAGATGAAAACATTTAAAACCCTCCTAGAGTCAAAATATGAAGATAAGAAAATATGTGTCATCGATTCAGTACATGAACAATTCAAATGTGATCATAATATGCTACGTGGTGGAGAAAAGTCAAATGAATGAAAGAATGCACACCATTGACCAATTGACAAGTGAAATGGTTAAGAAGACTAAATCTAGATCATCGATAAAGATTAGATCAATAGATGATGATTTAATGATGGAAATATAAGTAGTCAATAATGCATCTCATTGACTATTAAATCAAAAATGTTGATGTTTTAGCATTAGTAGAAGTAAACAATGGCTATCTAATATACTAATCTATGTTTATGGTAAACAAATAAAGTTGTTTTTGGTGATTATTAAATCTATATGTATATATATACACACATGTGTGCTTTGGATAATACACATTTGCAATATAATATAATCATCAGTAGATAACTATCGACGGTCTTATTTATATTGTCATAATATGTGATCAGGTTCCTTGATGTTTTATATATGGTTGCCTTTATGTTTGTTTTGTCTTAGTTAAAACATAACTATAATCATACCACTAAAGAGGAATGACTCTGTGTGGCCAAAGGCCACGTACAACCATGACTATTTGAGGGTCATGGCCCTCCACCTTGTATATAAAGGAAGTGCAGATCACTGGATAAACATCATCTATCTACAACATTTTGTACCAATAGTCTGCACTTAGTTTTCATAAATACTTCTCTACTATTTCTAGTTTTTAGGAACATCTAGAAGTTGTTTCAAATCATCAACAATAGAAGATAAGGAATTATATTATGCTCTCACTGTCCTTGAGATCTTCAATATTCAAAGCACAAGGCTACCAATAGTAATACAAGTAAGAGCTACACCATTCTTGTAGTAATATTTTTAATCTATCAAAGATCCATTAAAACTAATATGGTATCAAAGCTTTTTTGATAAGAAAAACTATTACTATCTAAAATCTAAAAACTCAGATTTTATAGAAAAGGGGCTAAAACCATATTGTTAAAATGGTGAATCATGTGAGACTAGAAGATAGGCTTAAGGGTGCATCTAATTTCTCTTCATGGGAAATTAGATTATTAATAATATTAAGAGAAATAGAGTTAGAGAAATATATTGAATCTAATCTACCCATGCTTGAAAATGAATCAAAAAAAGTAACTTGGAAGAGACATAATAATAAGGCAATGAAAATCATTATAGATTCTATAAATGATCATATTCTTCATTCCATATCTAATCTTTAGACTGCATTTGAAATTTTCTCCACTATTTGAGATACATTCAAAACCAACAATACTAGTAGATTATTAGCTCTAAAACAAGATGTACTATATATAAAAATGAAAAATAAAGAATCTATAACTTCATATTTTCTAAGGATTTCTGATCTAAAGGATCAACTTGCAGCTATGGAAAATTGAGTTGATGACAAAGAACTCAACATGATCAATCTAAGAGGTCTTCCTCTTTCATGGAAAACATTCATTTGAGCTTTAAGCTCCTGACCGAAACTTCCTACATTTCATCTATTAAAGAATGAATGTGCATAAGAAGAATCTAGGTTAATTTCAAGAGGACTAAGTACAAATCAAGAGGGATAATTTCAAGCACTTCATGTGAAATCAAACAAGAAAATAAAATTCAAGTATAACAAAAGGGAATCTAACAAAAATCACAAATCAAACAAGCAACATGATTAGTCCAAAGTTAGATGCTTTAAATGTGATAAACTTGGTCATTCTCATATGTTCTACCCTAAAAAGAAGAAAATACAATCAACCTTAGTAGAAAGTAAAGGATAAAGTGAAGAGAAAGAAGAAAGAAAAAACTATGCTTTTTACTTAGCCCTTTCAAGTGAAATAAATTCTAACCATAACACTTGGACCATATACAATGGAGCATCTCAACACATCATTGGTTTTAAAGACAAATTTGAAACCTTCTCTAAGCAAGCCTCAAAATAAGTTACCACTGGAGATAACTCTACTTATTTTATTAAAGGAATTGGTTCATGTTCAATACAACTAAATTTAGGAATTACACTACAACTCAAAAATGTTTTATATGTACTAGGAATCAAGAGAAACCTCATCTTTATTTCTGGTCTTGCTGATCAAGGTTTCAAAATTACATTTCAAGAAGAAAAAGTTCTATCTTGGACCAAGAAATCTAATATTAAGAAATCCATTTCCA
Source organism: Cupressus sempervirens (assembly GCA_028749045.1). Lineage (NCBI taxonomy): Eukaryota > Viridiplantae > Streptophyta > Pinopsida > Cupressales > Cupressaceae > Cupressus > Cupressus sempervirens. The sequence goes on along the minus strand of CM053791.1, from coordinate 808,890,554 downwards.
TTGGATTTAGAGATGGAAGTCTTTATAAATTTTATAATAATCAGAGTCTAAACCTAGCTCTTAGTCTTCAAACTTCAAATTCCATTGAAATTTGGCATAGGAGGCTAGGTCACCTTCACTATCAAGCATTGTCATCCATAGGAAAAATTGTAAATGGTTTACATAGTCTAAAATCTTATCATTTAAGTATTTGCAAAGGATTTTCTTTCAATAAAAATTCTAAACAATCATTTCCTAAAAGTGTTCACAAATCCAAATCCATACTTGAATTGATCCACATTGATCTTTGTGGTCCAATGTATGTACCTTCTTTGAATGGGTGTTTCTTCTATGTAATTTTTATTGATGATTACTCTAGAAGAACTTGTATCTATTTTTTGAAATAGAAAGAATCACCTAAAGTCTTATCAAAATTCAAAGAGTTCAAAGCCTTAGTCAAAAATTAGTCAGGATAGAAAATTAAAACTCCAAGATTAGACAATGGAGGTGGTGAATACATCTCTGATATTTTTAAGAATTTTTGCATTGCTATTGGGATTAAGAGGGAGTTTTCTATACCTTGTAATCCTCAATAGAATGGAATTTTTGAAAATGAAAATAGATCAATTATTGAATCTACCAAAGCAATGATGCACGATCAAAACCTTCATTATTCTTTTTCGGCTGAAGCATCTAATACTACAGTCTACATTCAAAATCAATGTCCACACTTAGTATTAGAGAACACCACTCTAGAGGAAGTATTCACAAGAATTAAACCTGACCTAAGTCATCTAAGAATATTTGGATGTCTAGTTTATATTCATATTCCTAAACAGAAAAGAACAAAACTAGAACCTTCTAGGAAAAAGGGGATATTTATTAGATATAGTGAAACTACAAAAGCATACAGAGTCTTCATTCTAGGTCAAAGGACAATTGAGATTATCAGAGATGTCAAATTTGAAGAAGATATTGCCTTTAATATTTCTAGAAATAGTGTTGAATCCATTTCTAAATCTATTCTTGGAATAGATAAAAATCAACAAAGAAAAATTGAGAGGGAGAATAACTTTGAACCGTCTTCTTCCTCCATGTCTAATCATGAAGATTCTAAAAATGTCAATAATAAAAAGAGGCCACTTTGGGCTAGGAAAATGATAGAAGAAAATTAGGTTGAACCAAATGAAGTGATTTGAGAGAGCAAAAGGACAAGAAATCAATCATGTTATGTTGCTTTGTTAACTGAACTTATAAAAATAGAACCTTCTAATGTTAAAGAAGCACTTTCAAATCAGTCTTGGAAAGAAGCAATGATTGAAGAATATAAATCTATATTAAAAAATGATGTATTGGATGTTGTACCAAGACCTAAGAACAAATCAATTGTTTCTTCTAAATGGCTATTCAAAATTAAAAATGCATCTGATGGCAGCATTGAAAAATACAAAGCTAGATTTGTTGTGCGGGGTTTCTCTTAGAAAGAAGGCATTGATTATGAAGAAACATTTTCTCCAGTTGCTAGATACACTTTAGTCAGAATAATTTTGGCTATTGTAGCATCCAAGGGATGGAAGGTACATCAAATGGATGTCAAAACAACATTTCTTAATGGCAAAACTGAAGAAGAAGTCTATATCAAGAAACTAGAAGGATTTAGTATTCATGACAGAAAAACTCATGTTTGTAAATTGAAGAAAGAACTTTATGGTCTCAAATAGGCTCCTAGAGCTTGGTATGAAAGGATAGAAAACTATCTACTAAAGTTAGGATATTTCAAAAATGAAGCTAATCCTAACTTATATTTCAAAATTGATGGTGATGATATGATTATTCTTGTGTTATATGTTGATGATTTATTGATAACAAGTGATGAACATCTCATAAAGAAATGCAAACAAGAACTCACTGCAGAAATTGAAATGAAAGACTTAGGTCTATAACACTACTTTCTTGGATTAGAAGTCTAGCAATAAGATAGCTACATTATTCTAAATCAAGGAAAATATATAGTTGACATCCTTAAAAAATTTAGAATGATGGAATGCAAATCAGCTACTACACCTATGGAAGTAAATCTACACAAATTGAAGGATGATATGATAAAAATTGAACCTACAGATTCTACATACTACAAAAAAAAATTATGGGTTATTTAATGTATTTGGTTAATACGCATCCTGGCATATGCTATACTACTAACACATTAAGTCATTTTATGTGTCCACCAAAGAAGATACATATACATGAAACTAAGTACATTTTGAGATGTCTTAAGGGTACTATTGGAATGGGAATTAGATATGATAAAGTCAACATCAAACTTCATGGATATTTAGATTCTGATTGGGCAAGTAGTTCTATTGAACGGAAGAATACTTTTGGATATTGCTTCAATCTAGGATCTGGTATGGTTTCTTGGTCCAATAGAAAATAGACTTTAGTTGAATTAAATTCCACTGAAGTAGAATATATTGGATCTTCTTTAGGTGCTAGAGAAGCAGTATGGCTACGAAAATTGTTAGCAAATTTATTTAAAAGACCTTTGAAGCCCACTATGATTCATTGTGATAATCAAAGTTGCATTAGGCTTTCAAACAATCTAGTTTTCCACAATCACTCCAAACATATTGAAATTCTTTTCCACTACATTTGAGATATGGAAAATTGAGGAATCATTCAACTAGGGTACATCTATACTAATGAGAAAATAATTGATATCTTTACCAAGCCTCTTGCTAAAGTGAATTTTAAATACTTCAAAGATAAACTTGGTATGATTAATTTGTAATATTGAATATTAAATTAAATTTTAATTCATGTGAGTTTATGCTTCTATTGTGTTGTTTAGTAGAATCGGATATATGTAATGAAAGGAGGTGATGATATTTCATGGACATATTTATTCAGAAGGTAATTATTCATAAGGTGATGATCTTGTAAATAATAGACCTGCTTTGATGGACATCTCTAGACATTGCTTCAAGCAATTAGAGATCATGAAATCTTATGTTATTAATATGCACATCTCTAGACATTATTTTAGGTAATTAGAGATCATAGATAATGAATTTATGTTATTATCATGGACATCTCTAGACATTTCTTAAGTGCAAGTAGAGATCATGAATAACAAATTTTCATGGACATCTCTAGACATTGCTTAAGTGCAAGTAGAGATCATAGCAAATATTTTTTATGATACTATTTCAAATGACTAGATAATATAATGTACATTGTGATAGCATTCATATCATGGTGATAACATAATGATTTTTTTTATTTGACTTTTACTGATTTATTATAGTATTCTAATGGTGTATCACTTCTCCCTTGTTAAAGAGGGAGTGTTGGTGTTTTAGCATTAGTAGAAGTAAACAATGGCTATCTAATATACTAATTTGTGTTTATAGTAAATAGATAAAGTTGTTACTTGTGATTATTGAATCTATATGTATATATATACATGCATGTGCTTTGCATAATACACGTTTGCAATATAATATAATCATCGGTAGATAACTATCGATAGTCATATTTATATTGTCATAATATGTGATCGGGCCCCTTGATGTTTTATATACATGCACCTTTATGTTTGTTTTGTCTTAGTTAAAACATAACTATAATCATGCCACTGAAGAGGCATGACTCTACATGGCCAAAGGCCACGTAGAGACATGACTCTTTGGGGGTCATGGCCCTCCACCTTGTATATAAAGGAAATGTAGATCACTAGATAAACATCATCTATCTATGGCATTTTGTACCAGCAATCTGCATTCAATTTTCATAAATACTTCTCTACTATATCTAGTTTATAGGAACAACTAGAAGTCATTTCAAATCATCAACAACAAAAGATAAGGAATTTTATTCTACTCTCACAATCCTAGAGATTTGCAATATTCAAAGAACAAGATTGCTAACAGTAATACAAGTAAAAGTTACACCATTCTTGTAGTAATTATTTTATCTATCAGAGATCCATTAAAACTAATAAAAAATAGATCTACATTTGTCACTATGTTATTATAAAAAGTTACATGAAGAATAATCTTAGCAACATAATGACATAATGACATGTGTCTTGTGGGCCATCACATTTCATGAGATATAGTTAGAACCTACTGATGAAGTGCCACAAAGAAAAGAAGGTCAACGTCTAGTTCTCCAAGCAATGGAATGGTGCCACCTTTTTTCCATGACATGCATAGTTGGAAAGTGGACCCGCAATTTAAAAGGGTTAACATTGTATTATTGACAAATTGGAAAAAGATCTACATTCATCATTAAGTTGCTATGTAAAGTTGCTCGACTATTATTCATAGTGATGTAATGAAAGTTCAACATGTATACACAGAGGGACCTACAAAGGAATTTATAAAGGAAGGATTATAATGTTTTAATCATGGTCATTTATTTACAATCAATGGCCCAAATTCAAAATTGTAGTGGCCATTATAATATAAACAATACAAACATGGCACAAAACAACAAAATATGAAAAAAATAATGGTCTTCTATAGGACTCTTGAGATTACAAGAAGTTGAATAGTCATGAAGTGTTTTCAAAAGTACCATGGATTCATAAGCATCAATGGGAAAGATGCCATATGTTCATAATTTTATATTTTACTCTCTTTTCTATTTTCTGATTGTTTCTCTATTTAACTGAAAGATAAAATCAAATTATAAATGTAACCATATTTGATAAATAAAAGGTTGGCAAACTTGATGGTGAATTGGTCTATAATTCCATTTACCCTATTTTCTTATCATGTTTTGTTGCCCATGCATAGATTAGTTCTTTATTAAGAGTTGAAATACAATCATGGGTGATACTGTGATAATCATATGGATTCCATTTCATTTTGATAATTACAGTGAAGGTGATTCCAGTTACTTTCTCCATATATGGTTTTTTTTCTTCTCTTGTTAATTTTATATCATGTTAGATAGTTTTATTGGGAAATGAAAGATAAATGTGTATGAATTTATTAGTTATTGGTTGGATTCCATTTCATTCAAGGCTGATAGTGAAAGCAATTCCATTTTCCCTCATGCGCATATCTCTTCATTCCTCTCCTCCATTTAGATGGTTAATCTACATTTAGAATAGAAGTAAGGGTAAGAAATCTCAAGATAATATACTAGAGTCATTCCATTGGATGTGATAGGTTATTCAAATCCATCTTACCTAATTTTTTTGTCCCTACAAACAATTTGGTTATCCTTTCTACTCTTGGGTTAAGAGCTTATAATGTCAAAACTTTTGATCTCATAAAAACATATTCATTGCATATCATTGCAAATAATAGGGAGCTAAACCTAATAATTTAGAGGTATTAATAGAATACATATACTAACCCATTTATTAGAAAACATCCTTTTGTCTCTCCAAAACATTGGGTATCAAAGAGTCAAGTTATAAAATGTAATAAGAGGAAAAACTATTAAGCAATAGTTTTTGGCAACTCTATTGGGGAGATTCAGATAAAAGTTTTGAAGAATTTTTCTTTACATTAATTTTCAATCTAATTCTATATATTTGATTTCAAGAAATGACTTGTGGTAGTGAGATTTTTTTCATAAGAACTTGATATCAGTTTTAGAGCCTCAAAATACTGAAGAAAAGAAGAAAATTCAAAGTTGAAGACTGGTAAGGTGAATTCAAAACACCATTTTCTAAATATCTGATATAACCTAGATTCCAAATATACCAAGAGTGCCAAAGAGAAAGGAAAATTTGACCCAATATATTGTTGGTCTCAAATTGGTTTTGACAATTGAGTGTCAACACACTTAACCAATTTCAAGTTGATGTCAAGCTAGAGTATGTGCCGAGCTAGAAATTCAACAAGTGCCAAGTGAACTTCATGTGCTAAACAAGTATCAAGTGTCGAGTGATAAGTGATGTCAAGTCACTATAGGTGCCAAGCAAAGTATAGATGTCGAGCGAGATAGAGTTACTATAGGAGCTGAGCAAGACATATTCCTATATGTGTTGAGCATCAACAATTAGTAAGTGTCGAGTAACATAGAATCAACATATGAGTTTGTGCCTTCACAAACTCAAATGTAAACTATTTTTGAGCTGACTCAAGATGAATCTCAAAGGATCTTAAAAATAAGATTAAATCTTTTACATTCCCTATGTAATCAACATGCAGCCAATAAGAAAAATGGAGAAAGCATGCAACCAATAAGAAAAGTGTAAATATTTGAGAGGGAAAAGAAGGATGAATATTGATCATAGATTCATAGCTAACCCTAAGTCTTTGAAGCCTTTATAAGGAGGATGAAACCCCATAATTTGTGTGTAAGAGAGAGGTATATAGAATGCATGACAGAATGCTAGCAAAGTTCAGATAGGTGTAAATACTTAGAGAAGGAAGAGCAACATTGCAGAATTTAGTTGGTTAGAGCATTAGCACTTTGAGCAGAGACATATCAAATCAAGGAAGGATCAGATTAAATTGAGAAAAAAAAGGATCTAGAATTAGTAATTAAAGATGATTGTAAGTCATCAGTTCAACACATTCTAATACTTTCTAGCCATTGTATTAGAAATAAAAATCCTATGGAGATAGGTTGTTCTAATAGCCATGTTGTAAGCCATTGTATTAGAAATAAAAATACTTTAGACATGTCACTTTTAATAGAGTGTAAAGCCTTTAACAAGGTAGGCATTTCATAGGGTAGACCATTGGAAGTGGTCAAACTTTGTAACCTTAAACAATTACATATTGCTACAGTGATAATTTGTGGGTGTCATCCCCACCCTAGTTTTACCTTCTCATTTTGGAGGGTTCTTGGGTGACCAAATCTTGTGTTATCTATTTTCGTGCATGTCTTTACTTTTATGTTAATTAGATATGGTAGATGCATGTGAATGATCTAAGTTAAAAGTTTTAAAGGTTAAATTTAGTTACTTCTAATTCATCCCCCTCTCAAAAGTAAATCTTTCCAACTATAATTTCAACAACTAGTATCAGAGCCAAGTTCTCACAAGTAAGAGCCTTACAACTTGTAGAAAAGATCTAGAAACAGAAGTCTAAAAACTTGACAAGGTCATGGAAAACTAGGTGATTGATATAAAACTCGCTCTACATACTTTGGAAGAAGCTAGGGAAGAACTGAGAAAATCCTTAAAGAGAAGAAGAGAGATTGCCATAGCTAAGAATGATACACAATACAAAGAGATTGACACCGTAAAAGTGTTTGCAAATGGAGATTTCAAAGATTGTGATGCAACAATAGAAGACCTAATGGAAAAGAATAGAGCTCAAGCAAAAGAGATCATAATACTCAAGCTTGAACAAGAATCACAAGCCATGATACTTTGTGAAGTGACTGAATAGAAGAAAAGAGTCATTAAAGATAAGGCTATGCTATAAGAGGACAAGAGAAACCTTGCCAACAAGTTGGAATAAAAGTCAATTAAACTTGCAAGAATTTCCAACATGTGGCTAGATGCCCTAAGTTAGATGATGAATGCACATCATGAACTAAATGTCAAGGACATTGAGATCTCCACACTGAAGATGCAAAATTAAAAATTGCAAAATGACCTGAAAAGAGAAGGAAATTGTAGAGACCTTCAACAAATCCAATGAGGCCATCAAGTACTTTGAACAGCTACTAAAATCACCAAGATCCAGCAATGATACTTTAGGACTAGGATACACCAGCACTAAAAAAGGAGAGTCATCCAAGACTGCAAAAGAAAGAAGTGATAAAGGTAAGAACACTAAACCTACTTGTCATTTTTGTGGTAAAAATGGACATACCTCTAATGTGTGCATGTGTAAGAATTCCCATCAGCATGACAAACCTAAAAACATGGGTCACTATCACAAGTGAAACAATCAAGGACATCAAGCACATGACTGTGGGACTAAGACCATCAAGATACCAAGATTTGAAGGTCACTACTACAATTGTAATAAGTATGGACATAGAGCTTTTAAGTGTAGATCAAAGCCTATGTGGACACCAAATCAACCAGCAAGATCAAATAATCATGGACATCACTACAATTGGGACTACAACACTAGGCATAGTTGTCACTACTGTCAAGAATATGGACACATCCCTAAAAATTACATAAGAACACATTTCAGTGGAAACTAAAATAGATGGTTGAGCCAAAATACATGTTTTAGTTGTTTGAAGATTGGTCATATCAGCAAGAATTTCCAAACAAGGTCAAAGGCACCCAACTTAGAGTTAAACAAAGGAAAAGGAAAGGTAGATGTTGAACACATCAGAGGAGAAATAAATAAGACTTGGAAGAAGAAAGATGGAAGTAGCACATCCAATGAAGGGATCACTTCACCTAAAAGGTCAAGTGGTCACACCTCATCCAACTAAGAAAAAGAAGGTATGTAGGACTAATATACAAACCTTAATCATACATTGGTTCCAAAACAAGTAAGCACTGAAGAATATAGATCAACATGAATAGAGATGCAAAGTTAAAACTTCAAGTTTTCACCAGTGTTTCTGAGTAAGAAGTTGCCTTCAGATGTCAAGTAAAATTCTAGTACATGTTGAGTTGATTGACAAAGTTAGTAGAAGCCAAATGATTAGTTACAACCAAGTTGGTAGTGGAAGCTGAGTGAAGATGAACTCTAGTATATGTCCAGTGGTGGAAAGACAATGGAAACCGAGTAAAAAAGAAAAGCTTAAGAAGCTGAGTGGACAACTGTAAATGCACTAAGCATTAAATGCTATGAAATAAGGGTATATGATAGCATTTTGAACCATTTTTATTCATCAGAAACAAAGAACAAAGATGAAGAAGAGTTCAGAATGATTTCCAAGCAAAGAATCCAGCATTTAAATAGATTTTTATGGAGATTCAACACAATTTCATCAATTTCAAGGTAGTTATACTAGTGTTAAGCTACACAGTTTCAAATTTCTTCATGTTTAAACCCTAGATAGAAGAAATGGCCTCCAATTCTAGGAAAAATTAGGAGAAAGAGCTATTTGAAGTCCAACTAGTGTCGAATAAAGTGGAACAACCAAATTTTCAACCAATCCCTAAAGTTGCATACAAAAATGACCCAGTCGGAGCCCTATCTGTAATTCCTCCTAAGGTAGTTATGGTTTAGGATGTTAGGAGATGTTATAATTGTAAGATTAGTGCTATAGGAGACATGGAGATGAGAAAATCTTATGATAGGTTGTGTGAAAATGGAGTATTGAAGGAAGAATTCCAAATCATTGAAAGGAAGGGTTCAACTCATGCTCTAGAGTTCCCCACTGTCTTCAAATTTCAATGGATCATAATTGTGCTTAGTAGGATTCATGATGGAATTTTATGGTTAGAAGATGGACCAATAAAGGGTAATAGGGTATCCAACCATAGATCGGCCTAAGACCCTCAAGAGTGACTCCAAGGAAGCAATTGAGAAGAATATAGGAGAAAAATGGAACAAAAGAGGCATGACCATAGATACTAACTAGGATCCTCTTGTTGACTTTGTTGTTAGACTCATTTCACACAATTTTTATCAATATAGTAGACTCAATATTGTTCCATGCATTGTAGTAGATGTTGGCTACAAATTAGTCAAAAATGATCATACTTATGATCTTGCAGAATTGCAATTTCAACAAATCAATGAAAACCTAAGAGCTATAACGAGAACTAAGGGAGCACAATGTAAATTTGGTGCAATTTTGATTTGAATATTTTTCTATATACAAAATGAATTTCCATCTTTTGGTAAAGTTAGTTGAAAAGCCAATAGGTCTATTGTAGCGCAAGTGAATGAATATATTGAACAAATGGGGGAAAATTTTGAAACACTTATGACAAGTTATTTTGAAGACTTCAAGAAATCCATGAAATAGAGACTAAGGCTACCTATTTCATTAGTTGAATAGCATGTAAATGATGTATTTTTTCTTGTGGATATTGATTATACTTACATTCAAGCAACTATACCAAGGGTTAAGATGGCTAAGACCTCTTGGTTATGAAATTAACATAGATGAGGCATCCGCAGCCATAATAGCTTTACTAGCAGAGGAAGTGGATAAGAATGCACCATATTTTGGAACTTATGATGTGGTAAGATCAAAGGTAGATATGCAGTTGAAAATTACCTCCACATTAAAGAAAAAGGATAAATTGATGAAAAAGCTAAAGACCAAATTTGGAGAAGGCATAGCAGAGGTAGAGGAGGCAGAAGAAGATGAAGAAGTAGATGATGATGAAGATGAGTAGGGCAAGAGCCATTAGCACTAATCCAAGGAATGGGTGAGGATGTTAAGGAAGAAGAAGGTGTCGAGTAGGAAACACCAAATGTAGAACCCAAGAAGAGGATGGCACATAAACAACCTACTACATAGCCAAATGGAAAGAAGAAAGTAGCCAAGAAAAGCTTGGCAAAGCCTACTACAAGGGAAGATACAAGGGCAAAAAAAAAAGTGGAAAAGGAACAAGAAAAGAAGAAAGTGATAGAGCAAGAAGGGCCAGCATAGAAAAAGAAAGGAAATATGTGGCACCACCAAAGTCATACAAAGACAGGACAAAATCTGATAATGAGCAATTCAGAGTGGTAAGACACACCACCAGATCTAACTTAGTAAATATTTGTGATAATATTAGTTATAATAAAGATATGTCAGGGTTAAAAGGCATTGATTTTAATAATCTAAGTAGAGAGGAATAGAACATAGTGGAGGAATCAATCTACACTATGATGGCCAAGTTCAAGACTACTCTTCTTGAACTTGACAATACTATGCCTAAGGAGCTATACTCCATTGTTGAAAATAAATGACATTATTTCCTAAACATGGAGAAAGAAATAATGGAGTCAACTTTGGCTCATTTGATGCCTAACCTCACTAAAGGTCAACTAAGCAAGGCTAGCAAGAAACATGGGAGAAAGTTTGCACCCAAATATAGAGCCTTCAATATACTACAAAATAAAATTGAGGATGTTGTAAAGAAGTCCACTCTAATGTGGAAAGTCATTTATGGCCTTCAAATAGTAAAGGAAGGATAAGAAGGTCCCTTTGAGGGAAGAAATAACAATGAAGAAGAGGAAAATGAAAAGGAGCAAGAAGGAGAGAAAGAGAAGGAAGAAGTTGCAGTGGAGAAGGAGATATAGAAATGTGATGAGGCAACAATTGAAAAGAAGCAACAGGAACAAAGTGTCAAAGACACACAATTTCCACCACCTAGTCCTCCACATGCTACACCTACATCTACAAAGAAATTAATTATGAATAATGTTCCTAATACTTCAAGTTAGAACATTAACCCATTGACCATAGAGGATCTTAGAAACATCCTTCACCAAACAACTTTGCCATCACAGCTATGTTCAAATCCAATTTTGGTGAGTGTAGAAGAGTTATAGAAGGTAGTAGCTAAAATAACCAAGGAGAAGGTGAATAAACAAGAACCACCTTCATAAACTCCTATAGCTACAAGTGGTTAACCACAAGAGAAAGTAACACAAGACTCATTTGCTAAGGTTTATTTCATGGTTACAATAACTTCAACTACCGAGGAGAAAACAAGATAGAAATATACCACTGAGTGCACCTCCTCTAATCACCATAATTGATCAAGGTAGTACTAAAGAAGAAAAGGAAGAGGGGAAAACCCCTAAGGAGAGAGAGCAAGAGGCAATACAGATGTTAATCAATTTGCCTACTACAGGGACTCCTACTAAGCAGCTGAGCACTGATGCAGTACCACTACAAATATCAGCACCAAGCTCAAGCTCCACCAAAGTAGCAAGGGTACTTCATAATGGAGACCCTACACTTGATGAAGAGATATTCATACCAAGTTATGACTACAAAAAAATGAACTTAGTATAGATCAATGAAGTGTAAGAGGCACTAGAGAAGAAGAAGAAGCAAGAGATACTCAAAAATGGGTATAGATAAAGACAAGCATTGATAGAAAACAAACATATCTTTCTTGATGCTTTCATCTTGCCAATACCTAATGAAACAAAGCTCGTCATGGAGCAACTATCCAACATAGTGGACTAGGTACAAAAAGAGACCTTGACACCAATGTCAAATTACTAGAATGGTCTAAAAAGAGATTTCAAATGAAGGTCAATGGGAAAATATCAAGTGAAATAGCACTATCACAAGTGGAACTAGCTAGGAAGGTAGAGAAGGTGAAAATAGTACTTGAGAACATATTCTCATTGTACTCCAAGATGTGTGATTCCTCATATTTCACACAACAGACTAGCCAGAGAATATTGAACTTGGAGAGTAACCTTAACGTATCAAGTACACAAATACCAAAGGATCCAACTCAAAGTGAGAAGCAATTTTCCACAATGCTTCACATTCAAAAGGAGTTAGCTATATAAATAGTAGATGAGACTAATATTAAGGCCAAATTAATACAAATATAGTTTGCAATAACCCCACATGTGGAGGTTTTGTATAAAGAGATGGCCTATGCAGAGAATGTTTTGAAGAAAGATCAAAATCTTTCTACATTAGAAGGCCTAGTATACCTTGTAGAAAAGACAAACATTCAGCTCAAAGCACTAGAAATAGCATTGGACAATTTGGATGCTTCTCTAAAGATTATCATGGAGGTAAATAAAACCTTTTTTGCTAAGTATTCCATTCATTCTTAGGACCCTTTGACATAAGTGTCAAAAAGGGGGAGATATAATAAAGATAGGAGATAATAAGAATGGGAGAGATATAATAATTTGGGGGAGATAATAAATGAGACCCAAAGGAGAAAGAATACCCAAAAGGGGAGATATTCAAAAGTTTGAGTTTTGAGGAGAAATAAGGAGATGTAGCCAAAAGAATACAAAAACTACAAGGAAGGTGTGTGAAAGGGGAAGCAAACATAGAGTAGATACAGAATAGAAACATAGCAGACAGAAACAAAGGAAAAGGAATGATAAGTTGCAGATATGGAAATAACATGAGACAAATCCAACTTAAGAAATTTTGGATACAGAAATAGCACATCAGCTTAGGGGGAGTTACAAGTTTTTGAGGTATATATTCTTCTAGAAAATTTTGAACAAGTTTTTTTGAAGTTTTATACATATGTCGAATAGGATGTGTATTATACTCATAGAGATGAGAATCATAATGCTTAGTTATGTGTTTTTTCCACTCATGTCAAAGGGGGATATTGTTGGTCTCAAATTGGTTTTGATAATTAAGTGTTAACACACATAACCAATTTCAAGTTGATGTCGAGTATAATACATATGCCAAGCTACAGTATGTGCCAAGCCAAAAATTCAAGAAGTGTTGAGTGAACTTCAGGTGTCAAGCAAGTATCAAATGCCAAGTGATAAGTGATGTTGAGTCACTATAGATGCCAAGCACAATATAGATGTCAAGTGAGATAGAGTTACTATAGGAGCCAAGCAAGATAGATTTCTATATGTGTCGAGCATCAGTAATCAATAAATGTTGAGTAACATAGAATCAACATATGAGTTTGTGCCTTCACAAACTCATATGTAAACCATTTTTGAGCTAACTCAAGATGAATCTTGAAGAATCTTAAAGATAAGATCAAATATTTTACATTCCCTATGTAATTAGCATGTAGCCAATAAGAAAATATGAGAAAGCATGCAACTAGTAGGAAAAGTGTAAAGATTTGAGCAAGATAAGAAGGATGAATATCGATTGTAGATTCATACCTAACCCTAAGTCTTCAAAGCCTTTAAAAGAAGGACAAAACCCCATAATTTGAGTGTAAGAGAGAGGTATATGGAATGCATGATAGAATGCTAGAAAAGTTCAAAGGGGTGTAAAGACTTTGAGAAGGAAGAGAAGCATTGCAAAATTTAGTTGGTTAGAATAGAGCATTAGCACTTTGAGTAGAGACATATCAAATCAAGGAAGGATCAGATTACATTGAGTAGAACAAGGATCTGGAATCAAAAATTAAAGATTGTGAGTCACAAAGTTAACACATTCTAATACTTTCTAGCCATTGTATTAGAAATAAAAAATCCTATGGAGATAGGTTGGTCTAACAGGCATGTTGTAAGCCTTTCAACAAGGTGTTAAATTCTTTTAACAGGGTAACATTCCAAGTGAGTGTTTGTAAATCCTTTAGATAGGTCACTTTTAACACAGTGTAAAGCCTTTAATAGGGTAGTCCTTTCACAGGGCAAACCATTGGAAGTGGTCAAACTTTGTAACCTTAAATAGTTAAATATTTTTGTAGTGATAATTTGTGGGTGTCATCCCCACCCCAATTTTACCTTCTCATTTTGGAGGGTTTCTAGGTGACCAAATCTTGTGTTATCTATTTTCATGCATGTCTTTACTTTTATGTTAATTAGATATGGTAGATGCATGTGAATGATCTTAGTTAAATGTTTTAAAGGTTAAAGTTAGTTACTTATGATTTACCCACCCCCCCACCCCCCTCCCCACCCTGCTCTCCTCCCTACCTCAGAAGTAAATCTTCCCACCTATAATTTCAACATATACAAGGAGCTCAAGAAGGCCAATTTTCCTATCCTAGAAGACCTTTGCAAAAGAGGAAGAACACATACAAGGAAATCTATGACCAAGAAACTCCAAGATACTCAATTTTCTATAGTTTTTATTCCTAATAGAACATAGAAAAGTCAATCTTGTTCTCCTCCTATTGCTAGGACTTTTATTCCTATTAATTTTGATGCTTTGTTGTTGATTGGTCTAACACTTCCACTTTTTGTTACTTTCTAGACAAACCAAATCATTGTACCAATAGTTATGAAACAACCATGGGGAAATTCTATTGGTCCTCTTGCCCTTGCAACTAATAATTATTTTTCAAGAGCATCAAGGAAGAACTTCCTAATATTTAGTGGTGATGGTACCACCTCTACAGAACAACACTTGAGTACTTTCCATAAGGCTTGTGGTGTAGTAAATCCTCAACATGAGGATGTGGCTATCAGAATTTTTGTTGATACACTTGTGGACAATGCTGCTAATTGGTTTCAAAAATTACCTATAGGATGCATCATAGATTGGGATACTATAAAAAAAAGGTGTACAGAGAATGCACAAGTATTTTTGTTGCAATTGGCATATATAAAGAAAAACCATCAGTTTTCATGAGAGATTTTAATGCAAGATTCAATAAACTCATCAAAATAATACCAACTACAAGTTGATGGGGACACAACCCAAGAACAGAATGGACACAAAAAAAAAGGGAAATTTTATTAACTGAGATAATAAGCTAGTACAAATAGTACAGAGAAAATAAACTTCAAAACATGCCCTAAGGGCTTACAATAGCACAAATCTGGAGATAATTTCTCCTTTCAGTACCTCCTCTCAAACTCCACTCCGAACTACCTTTTACAATGCCATAAATCTCCTTAAATAGACCCCAGAGGGTTAAGGACTAGGAGTACATTCTAGAAAGTTCTAGTAGGCATCCAACGACCAAATAGAAGGTTCTAGAAGCTGCGTTAGAAGTCGGTGCAAATCTAGAAGAATCCAGAAACGGTAACTGAACTTTCGGGAGGCATAACTTTTGAACCGTAGCTCTGATTGATGAACCGTTTACATTTTTGGAAAGCTCTCGAAGCGCTCTATAACCCTATGGAAAAGCTTCACTCATACCCCATTTTTTGGCCCTTTTTGAGGTCATTTAATGCCCCTAACCTGACTTTGAAGCATTCTTAGGAGGTCTCCAAAACTCAAAAAACTGTAATAACTTTCAAATCGTGGGGCCTTTTGACCTGATTCTTTTCTGGAATGCTCTAAATTACAATTACATTCATCTAGCCAATTTACACCTCCTAGTTCACCAAAATGATGGCCCAATTACATGCTCCTATTTTTTCAAGATTTTCTAGCACACTGATAGTGGAACTGTGAGAGTTGGAACCTTTATTTGACCCAAATGGGTATCCAAAAATAAAAACACATGAAAAAAAAACTAAGTCTAAGTACATTTTTTTGGGTGACACAGGATTGCCCTTATACCTCTGGATGCTCTTGCATCAGACACCCAGGGTAGATTGAAAAGTGACCCTGTCACTTTATGAATGGTAGAGGAAATCCTGAATGGGAAACCTCAGCTGCTGAAATCCAAGTTGAGTCCTCGATCGGTCATCCTTTCCATTTGACCAAATACTCTTCATACTACCTTTTTCTGGTACTCCTACCCACACGATGATCTAGAATGTCTTCTATCTCCTCCTTCTTAGAAGCAGGAATTGGACATGGCTCTAACACCAGCTCCTCATCTGCACCATCATCATGATACTTTGTTAAATCTAAAATGTTCAAAATGGGAGAAATGTAGCTCCACTTCATATGCATTTCCTGAGTCATGTTTCTTCAAAATTTTGTAGGGGCCAAATTTCTTCATTTTCAGCTTGTTGTAAGTACCAGTTGGAAATATTTCTTTTAGTAAGGGCACCATGACTAGATCCCCTACTTGGAATTCTTTATGTCTTCTCCTTTGATCATCCCTAGCTTTATACTCTTGATTCATCTTGGTAATGTGTGCTTGAACCTCCTCATGTAGATGCTTCATATGTTCAGCAAATTCCTCAGCTTCAGCACTTGTCCTCTCCCCTTGTTCTATCTTCCTCAATTCTGGTGTAGTCCTTGGGCTATTCCCATATACAATTTGAAATGGTGATTTTCTAGTAGTCCTATTTATAGAGTTATTGTAAGAAAACTATGCTTGTGGTAGAATCAAATCCCATCCTTTGGGCTTATCCCCAACTAAACATCTCAGTAAATTGCCCAGACTTCTGTTTACCACTTCTGTTTGAACGTTAGTTTGTGGGTGATGCGTGGAACTGAATTTCAAGTCTGTTCTCAACTTTTTCCACAATGTCCTCCAGAAATACCCCACACATTTAGTATCTCTATTAGAAACTATACTCCTTGGAAGACCATGTAGTCTTACCACCTCTTTGAAAAACAAGTCTACAATATGGACAGCATCATGAGTTTTGTGGCATGGAATGAAATGTGCCATTTTGGAGAACCTATCAACCACCACAAATACTGAGTCATTACCCCTTTGTGTCCTCGGCAATCCAAGAACAAAATTCATACTTATGTCCTCCCATGGGCTTGATGGAACAGGTAATGGATGATATAGGCCAGTATTGTGACTAAACCCCTTGGCAACTTGACAAACCTGGCAACTCTGTACAAAATTCTTCACATCTTGTGAAATTTGAGGCCAAAAATAATGTTCTCTAAGAATGGAAATGGTCTTATCTTGACCAAAATGTCCTGCCATCCCTCTACTGTGTTTCTCCTTAATTAGATTTTCCCTCATGGAACTCCTTGGAATGCACAATTGACTACCTTTGAACAACATACCATCCTGAATCAAATAGTCTAGCCACTTGGTTCTATCTACAGCAACAGGTTCTTTACAAGCTTTCCAGGCTTCAGCAAAATTAGGATCCTCAGGGTACAAATTCTTGAGTTCATCAAACCCAACTACTTCAACCTGCATTACTGTAAGCAACAACTGTCTCCTACTTAGTGCATCTGCAACCCTGTTAGATTTTCCACTTCTATGCTTCAACACAAATGTATAACTCTGCAAGAACTCTACCCACTTCATATGCCTCTGATTAAATTTACCTTGGCTATTTAGGTACTGTAATGCCTAATGATCAGTATACAAAACAAAATCCTTTGGCAATAAATAATGCCTCCATTTCTTTAAGGCTTGAACTATTGCATAGAACTCTTGATCATAAACAGAATACTTCTTCTTTGCATCATTCAATTTTTCACTAAAATATGCAATAGGCTTACCTTCTTGGCTTAATACAGCCCCAATAGCACTGCCACTAGCATCACAATCCACCTAGAACACTTTTCTAAAATCTGGAAGTGCCAACACAGGTTGTTATGTTACCTTCTTCTTCAGCAATTCAAAACTTCTCGTAGCTGCTGCAGTTTATTTGAACTCTTTTCTATCCCCTCTTATTGTATCAATTAGGGGTGCACATATGCCACTAAAATTCCTAATAAACTTCCTATAAAAACTAACCAGACCATGAAATGATCTTGCCTCAGTAGCAAACCTTGGAGTATCCCATTCCAAGATGGATTTTACCTTCTCCGGATCCATTTTGAGACCTTCAGGCGATATAAGAAACCCCAAATAGACTAACTCCCTTTTTGCAAAGCTACACTTCTTCAGATTAATTAATAGTTTCTCTTCCCTTAGCCTTTCAAGGACACTATGAATATGCAATAAATTTTCTTCCAAAGTCTTGCTGAAAATTAAAATATCATCCAAATAAACAATAAAAAATTTTCCCAAGAACTTCTTAAGTACCTCATTCATGAGCCGCATGAAGGTGCTTGGGGCGTTCGTCAATCCAAAGGGCATGACTAACCACTCATAAAGACCCTCCTTGGTCTTGAAGGCTATTTTCCACTCATCTCCTTCTCGAATCCATATCTGGTGATAACCACTCTTCAAATCTATCTTTGTGAAGTATTGAGCTCCACTCAAGCAGTCCATAATATCATCCATCCTTGGCAAAGGAAACCAGTACTTGATGGTGATCCTATTTATAGCTCGAGAATCTGTACACATCCTCAATTCTCCATCCTTCTTTGGTGTGAGTACTACAAGTACTGCACATGGACTCAAGCTCTCTCGAATCAAGCCCTTCCTCAACAACTCTTGAACCTGTCTATTTAGCTCCTCTATTTGAGTAGGAGTCATCCTGTGAACAGCCTTGTTAGGAAAACTAGCTCCTGGAATTAGATCTATCTGATTACTGATTTGCCTTACTTGTGGCAATCCATCTGGAACATTATCAATGATAATATCTCCAAACTCCCCTAGTAAATCTAAAACTTCAACTGGTATTTCACTACTACCTTCTTTATCTTTCCTGAGAATCAAAGCATAGCACATATGCTGATGTTTCATGCCATCTAAAAACTTCCTTTCATCAACAAGACAAATCCTAGCACTACTACATACCTTTTCCCCTTCCTTTTTCATGAGTTTCAATTTGTGGTGAACTCCATCTTTTGTCAGAGAGTATGTGTTTGCATGTCCATCATGTACTGCATGTCTATCAAACTACCATGGTCTACCCAACAATAGATGGAAAAAATCCATCGAAATAACATCATAGAGAACTTCATCATGGTAACTCCCAATTTTGAATTTTACTAAACATTGTTCACTTACCAGGACCTTATGATCATCTTTTACCCAAGCAATCAGATAGGGTTGGGGATGTTTCTCCCTCTTGAGCTTTAACTTAGAGACCATCTCTTCTGATACCAAGTTATCAGTGCTACCACCATCAATGATCACGTCACAACATTTATCCTCACACTTGCATCTGGTATGGAACAAACTCCTCTGTTGTCCTAGTTCAATCTCACCACTTAGTAGGACTCTTTCATTTACCAAGGTCTCTCCTCTTTTTGCATCCTCTGAATGTGATGATTGTGCATCCTCATCCACATGAGAAACTCTAGCTTGGCCCTCAGCTCTCATATCTGTCCTTCCTTTTTATTGAGGGCATTCAAAGGCATGACGACCTTCTTCATTGCAATGGAAATAGGTACCACAGAAGCCTCCTCTTCCTTTTCCACGTCCTCTACCTCTTCCTCTCTGATTTCCAAAGTCTTGATCATGGGAGTGGTTGAAACCCTCATTCCTCTAGTTCTTGCTAGTACCCACATCTTCATTTTTCTTTTGGGTTTCATTGCAACCTCCAGATGATCTACTGCTTCCCCTTCCTCCTTGACCGTGCCCTCTTTGTCTTCCTTCAAACCTTTTATTTAGCTTCTTTTCAACTCATAGGGCAAACTGGTATGCCTCTTCAACGCTGGTCATTCTTACCAGACTTAATTCCTCCTGGATGCTAGGTCGTGACCCACTGATATAATGAGAAACCTTCTCCTTATTTGCTTCTGCATGTCCCACTCTAATCAAGAGTCAGTAAAATTTCTCTATATATTCTTGGACTAATCTTCCTACTTGCTTTAACCCATGCATCTTCTTAAACAAATCAAGCTCATAGTCCATAGGAATGAACTGCTTCTTCAATTTGTCCACCATGCGATCCCATCTTGTGATTTTCTCCTTTCCTCTTCTATTTCTTTCCAATTGGACCTCTTGCCACTAGATTTTGGCATGACCTTTCAGTTTGGCCTTTGCAAACTTAACCCTATCTAGGTCCCTGATATCCTCATACTCTAAGTATTCTTCCAGTTCATTGATCCAATCGATCAACTCATCTGGTTTCAGATTTCCTAAAAATACACCCACTTCAATTGTAGGTCTTTTCCCAAACTTAGTAATGGCCCTAAAAAGCCTTTCCTCTACATGATTCAGAACTTCCTCATCAAATTCCCCTTCTGGTTCCATAACTTCTTCTTCATTGTCATCCTCACTGTTGTCACCTGCGGCAACATTTGCTCCTCTACAGAGCTCCTCTTGCAATGCCTGTACCTACCTTTGGAGGGCTCTAACCTCCTCAATATTAATAGCTCTAGCCCTTCCACCACACTCTCTTCATGGAGGCATCTTCTTAACTCAAACCCACAACCACACAGCCCTAGTGCAAACTACCTCACAGTCGGCGTTCTGTCTACACACTCAGGAAAACTAGGCTCTGATACCACTTGATGGGGACACAACCTAAGAATAGAATGGACACAACAGAAAAGGGCAATTGTATTAACTGAGAAAATAAGCTAGTACAAACAGTACAGAGAAAATAAACTTCAAAACATGCCCTAAGGGCTTACAATAGCATAAATCTGGAGATAATTTCTCCTTTCAGTACCTCCTCTCAAACTCCACTCCGAACTACCTTTTACAATGCCATAAATCTCCTTAAATAGACCCCAGAGGGTTAAGGACTAGGAGTAAATTCTAGAAAGTTCTAGTAGGCATCCATCGACCAAATAGAAGGTTCCAAAAGCTACGTTAGAAGTCGGTGCAAATCTAGAAGAATCCATAAATGGTAACCGAACTTCCGGGAGGCATAACTTTTGAACCGTAGCTCTGATTGACAAACCGTTTACATTTCTAGAAAGCTCTTGAAGTTCTCTATAGCCTTGTGGATAATTTTTGCTTGTCCCCCATTTTCAGCCCTTTTTGAGGTCATTTAATGCCCCTAACCTAACTTTGAAGCATTCTTAAGAGGTCTCCAAAACTCAAAAAATTGCAATAACTTTCAAACCGTGGGGCCTTTTGACCTAACTCTTTTTTTGGAATGCTCTAAATTACAATTACATTCATCTAGCCAATTTACACCTCCTAGTTCACCAAAATGATGGCCCAATTACATGCTCCTATTTTTTCAAGATTTTCTAGCACACTGATAGTGGAACTGTGAGAGTTGGAACCTTTATTTGACCCAAATGGGTATCCAAAAATAAAAACACATGAAATAAAAACTAAGTCTAAGTACATTTTTTTCGGTGACACAGGATTTCCCTTATACCTCTGGATGCTCCTGCATCACAAGTGCACCTACAAATGATAATAATAAGACTTTCCACATTATCCCTATGCCTCCTAACTTAGGATATCAAATTAGAAGAGAAAATGTAGCAAACTTCCAAGCTACCTAGACACTGGCTATGGAGATGGGGGATGATGCGATTGCTTCTATTAAATGGAAGATAGAATTCCAATCTAGAAGCATGAGTAATACAACTAGTATTTCTAATAATGTGCAAGTCATACTTCAAAAATTATCTTATGAGCTCATTTTATTGAAGAAACAAATTAATAGGCTTTCTCATTCTTTTCATCAACCTCATCAAGAAGTTTATAGAAACCAAAATGGAGGTAAAGCATTGCAAATACCACCTATTCAAAAAATATTAGCAATTGAAGGTGCCCTAAAAAGATAAAATATGTGTTCTTTTCATTTAAGGGAAGATCATGATGGAGATGCTTGTGCTGATATGATCAGATATAGGCAGATGGTAGATAAAAAAGAAAAAATAATTGAATATCATGAAACTGAGGATGATCATGCTCCTTCTGGTGACTCTAAAAATTATTTATTGGAGTATGAATAAGATTTAGAGGTAAGAGATGACTATTTTACAACTCTAGAATGACCTCAATTAACTATAATAACCAGAGGTTAGAAGAATAGAAATTAGACCAACAATTCAATTCCTATCAAAAGTAATGTACCATTAAACAAAGTTGATAAAGATAGTAGCATGACAACTTCAACTTCACAAAAGGAACACAAAGGTAAGTCATCTAATTCCTTTGACATTATGCAATACTGTGAAGAGGTAAGAATCTAGATATCTCTATTGGATTACTTAAATTATAATCATGATCAATTGCATAGATTAGTTGAGCATTATAATAATAAGCATTAGGGTCATGTTAATATTAATGCTAATGTTGATCATCATAATGAAGCTAGCACTAGTGGAACTTCTTTGAATGATGAAGATTTTGCACTCCCTAAGTTTTTTAAAGAAGAAGAACCTCTTATCTTAGCCACATGCCCAAATGAGAAACCAAATCCCTTCTACATTTCCTTGTTCATCAATGGAAATAGATTGAGTAATTGTATCATAGATTCAGGAGAATTTGATAATATAATACATGCTTCTCTAGAAAAATCTTTAGGACTTCCATTGATTAAAACTTTTGGTAGATGTTACTCAATGGATGAAAAACAAGTTCCTTTGACTGGAAAGATAAAAGATGCTCAAGTTGTCCTTGCTACCTATCCTTCCAAAAGGTTAAAACTTACTATTCTAGTGGTATACATCCCTACAAGCAATGAAATACTCCTAAGTAGAAGTTTCTACAAAGACATTGGGGGGGGGGGGGATAAAACTAGACTAGTCTTGTGCCACTATCCAAGTTGGAGATAAAAATGTTAAAGCTAGAACTAGAAGAGAAGGCAAACTTTAATATCCTAAAATTAGATGACCTTAGATCTCAGATCTTGTATCATGAAATAGAGTTTGGTAATTACATTCTTTTCTCTAAGACCCCCAATATTTTAGAAGAATAATATAGAAAATAAAAGTGATCAGTTGTGGACTCTGGAATTTGACGGCAGTTGTGCTAATCCTGGTTCAGGTGCAGGGGTAGTATTGACATAACCTAGTGGGGAAATGACTTGCTTGGCCTATAAGTTAGATTTAAAAAATACTAACAACACTATAGAATATGAAGCTCTTCTCCTTGGAACAATGAAAAAAAAAAACAAAAAGGAGTCAAGGTACTTAAATCTCAAGGAGATGTAGAAATGGTGGTGAGATGAGTCAAAAACCAATATGCAGTAAAGAAATCAAGATTGAGGGGCTATCATAATAAAATGTGGGATAAATTTGAGGGTTTTAATGCCTTCTCAATTACATTAGTACTCAAATATCAAGAGCTAATTCTTTGGAAGTCTCTACATCATTGTTCTTGCCACATCCTAACTTGAAAGATCAAGTTTATAAAGTAGAAGTTCTATTTAGGCCAAATATCAATGATAATGAATATTCATGGCAGGTGTTTGAAGATGATAAACATGTACTAAAATTCATTAAAGGGGAAGATCCTTTTGAAAGCTTGTATTTTGAAGGAAACACTAATGCAAATGGTGATGATTTAGTGACAGGTGATAAAAGGAAAGCAAAGTCTGATATGATTCAATTAAAAGGTAATAAAATTTCATCCCATCTAATCTCTTTAGAAAAATTTTTTGATAGGCATGATGCATACATAAGGACTGAAGACATAAGAAAGGAAAAACCTATGGTGAATATGATGGAATCAATATAGGGACAAAAGTCAGCCCAAAGATGATAAACATAGGAAAGTGTTGCACACTAAAGGAGAGTGTAGAAATCAAGAAATTACTCATTAAATTTTAAGATGTATTTTCTTGGAGTTATGAATACCTAAAGAAATTCATGGGTGGAAATTTCAAACATGAAATCCTTATTAAACTAGAACCAACACCATTCAAAAAAAAAACAAAAAACCATAACCCTATAGTTGAACAGGCAATCTTTAAGGAGATTGAAAAAATTTTGTAGGCCAAGATTATATACCCTATTCATCATTCTACTTGGGTTGCTAATATTTTTCTAGTAAGGAAGAAGAATGGAGAGATAAGGATTTGTGTATATTTCAAAAATCTAAATCAAGCCTCACTCAAAAATATTTTTTCTCTCCCTAATATGAATCATCTTTTACAAACTATTGTAGGATCAAAAATGATGTCCATGTTGGATGAATTTTCATGATATAATTAGATTCAGGTAGATGAAGGAAATCAATTCAAAAATGAATTTGCTACACCATGGGGTATTTTTTCTTAAAATAGAATTCCTTTTGGCATAATTAATATAGGTGCAACTTTTCAGCATGGCATTAATTTGGCCTTTAAAGATTTGAAAGATAGAATTATTGTCATATAGCTTAATGATTTGACAATCTTTTCCAAGAAGAGAAAGATCATTTCAGAGACCTAGAAAAGGTGTTGCAAAGATGTAAAGGTCATGGTGTCTCATTAAATCCAAACAAGTTAGTATTTTGTGTAACAGAAGGCAATCTACTTTGTCATATTGTATCCCAAGAAGGAGTGAAGATAGATCCAAATAGAGGTAAATCTATTCAGCAATTAAGTCTACCATTAAGTAAAACTAGGGTAAAAAAATTCTTTGTCTAGGTAAATTTCTTGCGAAGATTTATACTTGACATCGCTAAAATATTTAAATGTATAGTTGATATGATGAAAGGTAATAAAAATTTTAAATGGGGTGATGTTGGGAAAAAGACTTTTGAAGATATCAAGGGTGCCATTGCCAAAGCCCCTGTGCTTATCCATCTTTACTACACTAAAGATTTCATCATTTATTATTATGCCTCATAACATAAAATGTCAGCTATATTGATGCAAGAAAATAAAGAAAGAATACAAGCTTCAATTTCTTTCATGAGTATATCATTGAAGAATCAAGAACTAAGATACTCGCAGATGCAAAAACATACATATGTAGTGGTGAGAGCCCCTAAAAAATTTAGGTTTTATGTGCTACATTCTTATTCAATGATATATGTGCTAGAACCTATAATAAAAAGCATTCTGACATAACAAGAGGGTTTTTGTAATAAGAGAGGAGTTTAGATAGAAAAATTCCAAAAATAAGATATAGAAAATATTAAGCCAACCAAACTTGTAAGAGGTAATTCACTTTGTAAAGCCTTAGCAGAGGATCAAAAATGCAAGGAAGAAGATACTTCAAAAGTTCTTATGGTAAGTCTTTAGGATCCTTGGTTCTCAAGCATTGCTTATTTTCTAACATATAGTGAATGCCCTAATGGACTGACTACTAAGGAAAGAAGGGATCTAAAAATAAAAGTCTTGAAGTATGTGATTCATGATGATGTGTTGTACAAGAGAGAAATTGATGGAACATTTTTAAGATGTGTGGATAAGGAGCAATAGGTAAAATTGTTGACATCTTTTCATAATGAGGCATGTGAAGGACACTTTTATTCAAATATAGTCAAGGACACTCATATATATTAACTACCATAGACTATTTTATTAAATGGGTTGAAGCGAAGCCAATGAAGAAGACTTCATCAAAAGTAGTATGTGGATTTCTCAAAGAACATATATTGATCAAGTTTGGAATTCTTGTGAAATTGATAATGGATAATGCATCTTATTTTTCTTCCTCAAAAATCATTGAGTTTTTCAATGAAAATGGTATTCAAATAGGGCATTCCTCTTATTATTTCCCCCAAGGAAATAGATAGGCTAAGTCTAGTA